>CACRXP010000927.1:180034-196045 GCA_902702965.1 Spirometra erinaceieuropaei | reverse complement strand
GTAAAAGAAAGCATAGTTTGCATATGCTTTCTATAAAATCTATTTGAACTTATAAGACCATCCAAAATAAATGTGCAAAAATGCATACTACTTAAGTAGTCATTTTGCCGAGTGCGGTTTCTGCGGGAAGTCAGAAAGAAGTGCAGTCAAAAGCGGACATCTTGGCGAGTCCGAAATACTACAGGAGTATGCCACATACTCATTAATCTTACAACGCCACCTTATTAATCCTCCCTAGCCGAAAACGCATTTCAGAATTTCGGCCAACATTTCATGAGATCGGTCATGCACTGTAAGTAACTATGTGCAGAAAGTAAGATGTTTGCGAACTCCCATGCTGTTACCTAGCCGCGGCCGTCCTTACCGGGGCACCATTGACAGCTTGTCCTGTCAAAAAACCCTGATGTCAGTTTGCCTCGCTTGCATGAGTGCACATTAGTCAGGAATACCACTACTGATAACTAGGATGTTCAGTCTGGTCAGAGCAGCCGCAAACGAAAAGATGGGTTGGACGCCAAACTTTGAAGCACCGCATCTTCAGACGACGCCTATTGAGAATCCACTGAAACCTACGGCAGCAGTGTAGCAGTCGCTCAAGTCCCCCTTTTTCTCCGACTCCGTTTTGTCGAACGATGGCCGCTACAGCTGTTGACACACGGCCACCCCCGTCGGGACGCCCGCTGGGACACCTCCTGTACAACTGCAGTGACCACTCCCTTTGGGTTATTCGAATTCACCCGTATGCCCTTTGGATTGTGGAATGTCACTCAAACCTTCCAGCGATTCATTGATCAGGTTCTGCGCGGTCTCGACTTCGTCTACGCCCACATTGATGATTTGCTGGTGGCTAGCTATGGCGCTGCTGAACACGAGGTTCATCTTCGACAACTCTCCGAACGACTCGACTCCTTCGGTGTTGTAATTAATGCTGCTAAATGTGAATTTGGAGTCCCAAGTCTAATCTTCCTGGGTCACTAAGTGAACTCTGATGGGATAATGTCTGTCCCAGAAAAGGTTTCGGCCTTATCAACGTTCCCCGTCCCGACAACCATCAACCAACTACGCCGTTTCTTGGGGATGGTGAACTACTATCAGCGTTTTCTTCCCCAGGGTGCCACCATACTGCGGCCACTCAACAGCCTGTTGACCTACTCCAAGAAGACACTGGTGATGACTGAAGAGGCCGTTAAGTCCTTCAATGGCGTCAGGGCCGCACTTGCGCGCGCAACACTGCTTGCCCACCCCCGCGCTGATGCCCAACTAACTCTCATGACAGACGCTTCCAGCACTGCCGTTGATGCATCACTTCAGCAAACTGTTAGTGGTGTTCTACGGCCTCTGGCTTTCTTCTCAAAGAAGCTCAGCCCATCAGAGACCCGCTACAATGTCTTCGGCAGAGAACTTCTCGCCGTCTACTTATCCATCCGGTACTTCCGACATTTCATCGAGGGTCGCGAATTTGTCGTTCTAACAGATCACAAGCCACTCGTTTTTGCACTGAAGGCCTCTCCCGATCGATACTCGCCCCGTGAAATTCGTCAGCGTGATTTCATCTCATAGTTTTCCTGCGACATCCAACATGTACAAGGTAAGGAAAATGTGGTTGCTGATACTCTCTCAAGAATCGAGATGGCTTCTGTCACAACAGACGCCATAGACCTGACGCTGATGACTGAGGCTCAACGATCGGATGACGAACTCACATCCTTGATTGCCACAGCAGCACATAACAGACATCAGGAGGAAATCGAACTTAGGCGAAATAAGAGAACTGGGCTAGTTTATTCGGCTTCCGGTTGGCCATAACCCACCTCGACGTCAACTGGGGGCCGTCTTCTGTCGCTGAGATTGGAGCAACGTAGACGCAGCTAAATAGATACTATAGACTGCAGTCTAAAAGGACTGTCTTGGTATTACTTCTGAACGTGCAGACTTCAATGATTGGGTTACACTGTTTCTGTCTCCGGGACTGGGACCATTCGAACATACTTCTTTTTCATAATGGGTACAAGACGGGATTCTGCATCCGCTTAATCGACGTCGGAGCGATGATTTTCACAAGCGCCCTCCTGAACCATATTCGAACCTACGCAAAGCATGCATACGTTGTCCGGATAAGACGACTGGCTGTCAGGGGTTGAGGCCTATGAAAAGCTTACCATTAATCCTCACTTCGTCATCATTGCTGGTGCCGGACAGGACTGTACAGTGCGTGACCGATCTCGTGAAATGTTGGGCGACATTCTGAAATGCGTTTTCGATTAGGAAGGATTACTAAGGTGGGGTTGTAATAATGATAGGTATGCAGCATAAGCATATGGCATTTCGGACTCAATAGGATGTCGGCTTTTGGGTGCACTCCTTTTTGACCTGCAGAAACCGCACTTTTTAGCATGCATTTTTCCTATTGATTTTCGATGGGCTTGTAAATTAAAATATATTTTGTAGATAACATACACAAAGATATGCTTTCTTTTACTCCTTTGGTAGAAAATCACACTGTCTTGATAGGTGATACCCGAAGAACGCGTATATTTGAGTTGTAAAAAAGTTTCTAATTTTTTAAGACCGTGTATGTCCATGCATACAGGACCGCACATGTCCGTTTACAACGCTCCTAATCAAATGCACAACACAGTCCGAATCCATTGAGCAATTTTAGGAACTCTATGTGGTACCTTCTTAAAGGCATAAAGGGATATTGATTTTCCTTACGCGGAAAGCGTGCACCTTGTAGACTGAAATCGCCAAACGCTAATGCAATGGCAGATCAGGCTCAAAATTATTCGGAAATTGGAAAACTTTTTTAAAACCTAAACATACACTTGTTCGGGTATAACATGTCAAGGCAATGTGGTTTTCAACCAAAGGAGTAAAAGAAAAAATATTATGTGCATGTTTTCTATAAAATCTACTTGAACTTACACGATCATCAAAAATCAATAGGAAAAATGCATGCTACTTAAGTAGTCAGTTTTTACCGAATGTGATTTCTGCAGGGGGAGCGAAAAGAAGCTCAATCAAAAGCCGACATCCTGGCGAGTCTGAAATACTTTAGGATTTTGCCTCATGACGATCAATATTACAACCCCACCTAAGTAATCATTCCTAATCGAAAACGCATTTCAAAATTTCGCCCAACATTTCATGAGATCGGTCACGCACTGTACTACCACACAGGTTCAGTCTAGCTACGCTACATGTCCGGCCCAGTTTATGTACTCCATGATTACTAGAGTAAGACCTCGCCCGAGATTATAGCAATGCTGATTATAGTGCGCTTGCTTATCGCCTCCTACGAGCTGAGGTCAAAGAAATGCCTGACAGTTTCACATCGCAATGAGTGCACATAACTCCGAGAGGTCCGAATACTCTGCGACACAATGGGCCTATGCCCACAGATGAAATTCCGCTCATAGCTCGCCGCGAGATCCGATAGGAGACAGTCGACGTGCTACCAGACTAAGGGAAATAGGGATGTTCAGAGACTATGACAGTCATAATGACGTGATAAAAATCTGTAACCATGCAATAAATGATGCGCCGATAAACAGTTCTGAAAACCAACCCATTTTATACAAAAGTGTAATATGTGAAACTGAATGTGTCAATAGTGGGGATCCCTAAAAAAGTTAATAGGGCGACTTTCAAAACAGGGCCTTGTCCTAGGCAATTTACCACTTTTTGAGTCCTGAGAAAAGCTAAAGGGTAATAAAGTCACTTTAGCTGAAAAAGCTCCACACCCTGGACCACAGAGACCTTTTTGGAATATTCTGATCCCCAGCGTTCAGGATCCTGGAGATCTCGGGAAGACTGAGTCCTGTAGCCCCGATAAGGGGAGCCCCTCCGACCTGCTCGCTGGCCCCCAGCCCGTTAGGCACTCCATGCTGGCCACGATGATGGTTCTGCATGAGGCGCGTTAGGCTGACAATCTCCTCCTCCACTAACGGGGTGGTCTTGACTGGATCCTGCTGCAGGGCCGTCAGAAGCTCTTGACAACGCCTCCGCAGGTGGATACGAACGTCGCGCTCGCCCTTTGAGAGATCTGCCGGCCAACTATCCACCGTCTTCTGCAGACGTTGCGTCAAAGAAGTCACAGACTCCGAGGAGAGAGAGCGCAGCTGCCTTAGAAGCACACGGGCCATACTACTGAAAAAAAAAGTTGTACAACAGTTGTACAGTTGTCAGAAGTTACCACGAGCAAAAGGCCGGCGGGAAGAAACAGTTATCCAACGTGCTAAGACTGAATCGGACAAAACAATGGTTCGTTTGCAAAGTACAGATGCATAGGGCAACAAGAGTAGGACTTACCGGAGGAACGATAGTGCTCGGTTTCTGCAACGGAAACTGCACATTAACGAATCAAAGCGAAATTTGGAATTCCAGGTGTATGCATAAGTGAAGATAAAGAGTCGAGCACCGGAACACTTTGTTTATTGTCCTGAGCTTTCAGACTCGTGCAGGAGTGCATCGTCAGAGGTAGTAGCAGCAACAGAACAAGCGACAGTTTTAAGGCACGTAGGCCAATCATCGACCGACGGCGCAAGACTGGAGGTGACTACACAGGGCTCCGTACTCCGGCGCCATATCGATAAATCGATTGGCCGAGTTCTCATCTGAAGCCCAGGCTTAAATCAATTCTCGACCTGTTCTGTGTCAGGCGTGGGCGACTATTTTGGCGCCGGCGTACAGAGCCCTGCGTAGTCACCTCCAGTCTTACGCCGTCGGTCGATGATTGGCCTACATGCCTTAAAACTGTCGCTTGTTCTGTTGCCGCTACTACTTCTGACGATGCACTCCTGCACGAGTCTGAAAGCTCATAAACGAAGTGTTCCGGCGCTCGACTCTTCTCCTTCACTGCACATTAAATACACGACGTAAAATACATAATCGACAAACCTGGCAGCAGATACGAAGTGTAAAAAAAGTCTGTTCACTAAAAATTCCGTATTTCAGACTGGCAGATCAAATGTGGATTTGGTTTCTATGATACACCTTTACAGGCACGACCTGATTATCGCGAGTCTCGCCAAGGCTGCACGACTTTCTGTCGGACAGAGTCGCTAACAGTACGCTACAAAAAAGAACAGTTAATACTACCCACGAGCGTACTCCACACCTCCTATATGGACCCGCACAAAACTAATTCCACATCTATAACCTGTCAGATAAACGATTTTATTTGTACCACGACGACGACCGAAGAGGAACAAACAATTAGTCATTACGTCCAGGTGTAGGCGATGGTTAAACCTCACTTAACAATTTCTGAACTCCCAGCCCTAACAATTGGTCGGGACCAAAAAGACGTCAGATGAGTCTTCACATGAGTCTTCACTGGGATAACGACGACAGCAGCAGAGATAAGGGAATTTCGAGGAAATCCGAAGTACTATGCGGACTTTATGGGAGAAAACTGCGGACTAAATCTGAGATTTTTCACTTTAAACGAACTCTGTGAACTGACCAGTCAAAGAAGGAACTATCGAGGATGGTGCATGCGCTTCAAAAATCTAAAAACGGCATTGCTTACATATTTCAAAATAAGTAAGAAATTTGGGATGTCGCTCCGAAATTCGCGAAGATTACTTGGAGACCAAAGATAAGCGCCTCGTGGTGGTATTCCTCTTGGGGACGTTGAACTAAAGTCATGGCATCAGGCTTTGCAAGAAAACATGATACTAGTCTCAATTAAAACCGCGTTGCAAGATGGACTACAACTTGCCACAACGCGTATCCAACGAAGCGTCAATGTATGTGAAGTGCCCGTTGGAATACGACCTATTCCAAGCATTTTCATCGTTAAGACAACATGTAAAGTGACTAGGTGTTAAGCATACAGCAATAAAATGTATTCCATAAAAAATATTGGTCCGCCCAGTTTATCTCCGAGCACATAGTTCTGAGGAGCAACGAAACGGTAAAAATATGGCTCTACTGGAGAGTCTCTACATCATGTCACCGTATGAAGGCGACATAATAAGCGGATTAGTAGAAACCGTTTCCCAGACATACCCAGGCCGCTAAGGTACAAGCATCGTTCTGGCCTAACCTGGTTCTACGCATTCAGCAAAAAGATCGACAGGAAAAAGGGTTTGAACAGTGAGTAACAGTCCAGAAAACGCAGATGGCCAATAAGAGGCACACACAAACTGGGGAATAATAACATGGATACAGGCAAAAGAGTATAATATTTATCTTAAGCACATAGTGCATAAAGACGATAATACGGCGGGGAGTTATGATGAAGCACGCCGGTTGCCAGAGAGTGTTTTGTTAAGATGTTGGAAGTACAGTTAAATGGTGAAGCGCTTTTGGAATCCAGGTTCGGGTGCACTAGAGCTGAGGAGTGCGTGCCAACACAAGGTGGTCCTCCTCCTCCTTTCGAAGCAAATGAGGAAGGCCTGAGAGGTTGCACTGTGACATTGACTGGCTTTGTGCTAGATCCAGTGGCCAACGGGCACGCAAGTCTGGCAGAGACGTATGAGCAAGAGTCGGAAGAACGACAGCAGCCGTCTGCTAATCTGGAGTATAAAGTTAGTTCTGAGGCATTGGAGTGGGACAAACTTCAACCGACAAATGACGCTATCCCCGAGGCGTGAGTCTCGGGAGTGAGGGTTAAGTAAACAAATTGATCGTTTACACAGCAGCCAGTAAGGCTGTGGTGAAAGCCCTGTCCCGGCCCTTCGGACCGAATCCTGGAAGGTCGACAGTTAGACAACAGAACGGCAGTGGCAACAGAGGCGGCGATGGTGCGATATTGTAAATAACAATAGAAAATGCAACTACTTTTGGAGATAAACTAGGGTAGTGTATAGATTATTTAGTCTTAACGGCTGTGTAGCGGCCGAGGACGTCGAGGGTAGCACACACCAGAGAAAGAAAACGCCGCGAAGAGATCCTGACGGAGGTAGACCTGAACAGAACTGTTAACATCTCTCGGAACTCGTTCACACGCAGAAGAGAGTACGTCGCGTATGGATATAGTGTAATGGAACAACTGATATGAAGAATGTATATAACAAATGTTAATGTACACGAGCAACGAGGAACAGCAAATAGGTGACCTGTCTGGATGGATAGACGACCCTGCGATACTAGCTAAACAGCCGGTGGGGATGCAGCGCTGTGGGCAACTGCAGGGAAGGGCCGGGGGAGCCGACGTTGAGTGAGAGAGCGAGAGAGAGTCGAGAGCGGCGGTTCGTTGCGGAGGGGGTCGGCGGTAACGGGAGGAAGGGACACCGGCCGCCTTCGCCAGCACGCAGTTACGCCATCTCCATCCTAGGTCCGTGCGCCAAAAATGTCACATCATTCATGCAGCTCTGTCTAAGTCCAGGGGCGTTACAGCTGCTTTAAAGATTAGCCCAAGACCAAGAAAATACTTTGACAATGGTGAAGGATCTAGTGCATATATGCTTGCACACCACGGCCTCTGAAAGTAATACATTTAATAGATTCAACAAGTCTATAATGACCGAAAAACGCCTTTGGTTTTTCAGGCATCTTCTGATAACCACACCTTAGAGAAAACTCTATCAGGTGATCTAGAGGAATAAAACCAACTGTCCAAATTGCTGATATGACGACATTTGTATGGGACGATTTCATAGACAGTCATCTATGTTTAATATAATCAAGAGCTTTGCGCCCCATAAAAACAATGAAATAGTTTCTGCACAATATTCCGTAGCCTCAGGACACTTAAACCTACTAGCTGGCCTGAAACCCAAATCGCCTGTATTGTCTGCGCCGGCGATGTTTCCAGTCCAGTAAAAGAAGTGGGAACAGTAGAAGTTCGGAATATAACTACATACACAAAGTTCCTAGCAGAAAGTAGAACTAATTCAAAGATATTTGATTTTCGAACAAAATATTACGTTTTGGAAGGTATGTTAAGAAGTTATGTTTCAAACTATACCCCGCAGGTCTCCACAATGAAATGTTTTATCTCACAGTGCTCGTGAAAGCGTGGAATTTATTAAATATTCAGTAGATAAGCTTATCTTTATTTCCCTTCCTGTTGAACATGTGACGCTAATGAAAACAATGTTGTACTTCGGAGCAATCGGCGAATATGTTCGGAAGTCGTAATGCAAATGGAGCCTTTGTTTAAAACCCTAAAACATACGAATCCAGGTATTCATTTAGATTGGCTAAGACTATTACGGATTGAAATCCATAAGAGCCTCATTGGGATACTTCCTCCCGATGCAATGGAGTTATAGAAAAGCAAACGACACTGACTTAGTGGGAAATGCGGATAAACAGGATATGTACCAAGCAAATGAAAATGAATCCTGACGCAGGCTGAGTTAATAAGACATTTCAGGTCATCCGTCCCGAACTATAACGTGCGCTGCGTGCCGCTGGCATAAAGAATGGTGATAAACAAATTGCGCATTATCTGACGCATTCTCTCCTTCACCCATCTGGGCCAATCGTCAAACCCATGCAAGGAGGATCGAGAAAGAATTACTGTGCAATGGCCCACAAAGCTAAGCTACCCGCCAATGTGCACCAGACACCAGAAGTGGTCTACTAAGATTCCACCTAAGTGGGAGTGCTAGTGCGGCCACATGGACAAAGAGCCATTGCGGCCAAACCCTCCGTCCTGAGGGGATAGGTTTATATCGTATGTCCACAACTTTTCAACGCACGATTTTTACCTTATTATGATAGTCTAACAACTCTACAAATCACATACAGTAAGGAAATACGCTTAAGCGCTGTAAAGAAGTAGAAGGCTTTGGGGCATATCGAGAAACAGTTCACTGTACAAACAGTTAATATAGGTTAAAAAAGTACAAATTACAGAAGAATGTACAGCTGATATAATAACGAAGAAAGCTAGATAATGTAAAAAGTGAACGCTGTAATTCATTTACATAAGAAGCCCGATCAGTCAACTGTTCACCTGATACGACATACGTAGTCGACGTCTATAGAGGAGAGTTTTGCATTTCCGCACCATAAGTTGGTTTTCAAATCGATTTACATCACTTCTGAATAATGGACTTGCGCAACTGTAAACATATTATTGGTACTCCATTAAAGAAGGGAAAATATAACTGAATTTGATTATGTCCACTCACACCTTCTATTCTGCTGTGACTTGCAGGAATTATATATAATACGGTCAAGTCGGTTACAGTCGTGCCTACGATATGGGACACTGGTGAATGTCAACCACTGGAACAGTTTTTTGTACGCCTCTTCCGAACGCTTGTTACAGCGCTGCACCTTCAGTTCGTGTCATGGGCAGTCTGATTCTGGGCAATCAGTGTTCTCCAAACTGACCAAGCAACTTCAAAACTAACACAGACATGTTCTCGCTCAGAGCGCTGAGACGAATTCATCATTCTCATTTGGGACACCGCTTTCGCAGCGTTGGGAGTACACTTTCGTCCGGCTGTCAATTTTTTTCCAATCCGTATTCTAGCACGTTGTACAGAACACGATATCGACTCAGCTAGCGTCCAACTTCTTTGCCCACTGCTTCAAACACGGCCTGGAGGTCGTACTGGCCAGGGTCTCCTTAACGCCATTAATTTCACTGCAGGTTTATAAAGCACACTCACATACAATGAAACACGAGGTGTTGTGCATTCTCCGATGATCTTATGCAAGGAATGAGCCTGTCGTGGATTTTTAGTCAGACAGTAATAATTGTTTATTAAAGACCCGTCGGGGTCACATCAAAGCAAGTAAAAATAAATTAACATGCGAATTTTAGACGAGGTAGGCAAAATCTGTACAAAGTGCAATTCATAGTTTTTGAAATAGTATTCCATTAAGAAAAATGATTAGCGAGGGGTGAAAAAAACTCCTCACGAAAATTTAAAAATGATTGGATTAATTTTACAGGAGAAAAAAACCCTCGGTAAAAAAGCAAGAACAGAAAAATGCGGGCAGGACTGGCCTGCATGTGGCGGTATATAATGGATTATAATCGGGCACCGACAGGACAGAAATAAATGTCAGCTGTGTATGGCATTGCCACTACGAAATTCAGGCCAGTCCTGGGCAAATGGAGAACGTGTTGGACGCCAGCTGAGAGGATAATGTCTTCCGTACAGAAATATAGAAGAACCGATTGGAATAATTTGACAGCCTGTCGAGAGAACACGTCCGACGCCGTCAGATCGGTGGCCCGAGCAAGGGCGGAAAATGCATCACAGCGCCTTCATCGAAAGCTGGCTGTGAAAATGAGTGGACGGGTTGGACAGCAGTGGTCGGCTGAGAGCCAAACTGCCACTTGTGCGCATGCGCCAGTACTCGCAAAATGCGCACAGTTGTAAGGGGTGTCGGGAGTCGGACCACTACAGGTCTGCTAAACAATCGATTTGTACTCGTGACTTTTCAAGTTGGTTACATCAACCCGTTTTCAGAGGAAATGGATGACTGGGGATTGGATTATCGAACTAGAGCGTTTGGGTAGACAGAGGTCAGATCGAAAAGTATAAGCCCATAGAAAAAGATGAAGAGCGTGTAAAGAGATGTAAATACCGGAAGTTAAAAGCCGGGGTTGGGAGCTTTGGTCGTGGTTCACAGTGCCGGGGGAGTGTCGGATTCATGAGATTTCGCATGGCCGAGCATGGTTTAGCGGCTGTTGTCTTTGCGTGGGCACTAACCAGTTAGTCATGAATGAAGAACTTGTGGTGAACGTTTAAATCAATACAGCGATCGACGGTGTTTGTGTTGGAGTGGCAGGCTTCAGCATATTCACACGCCTGTCTGGTGTTAGCACTGGCGATCATTTCAGTCCCCTTCCAATTAAAGTACTGATCGCACTCAAGGGCTTATGTAATCACAAGTGACACGTCGTCCCGTCAGAGGATGGCCAGTGTGTTCGTCATTGTTGGTCACAAGTCGTTGGCAGGTATGGCCAACATAATCGCAAGAGCAATGAGCACATGGATTGAGGCAACTGACATTTTTTGCCCCTTGGGCATGGAGTCTTTTACAGAAAAGGGTCTAATACTGAAGTAATTCCGAACTATAAGATCAACCACCCTGCGGCCCATAAAAGAAGTTTATATGTATGTATGTATTTGGAGGGTTAGAGGCAGAGCCCTTGATGACCCTATTTATGTACAGTGCTTTCGCAGATTCGTACTCAAAAATAAAATTGCAGGCATTTACGATGTGATCGGGTCATAGTTCAGTCGTAATGATAAGGTCGTGCATAAGGTCACTGTAAATTAGTGTGGAGGGATTGTATATGACAGTTTCTTACAAAACTGACTGTGCGTAGTCACGCTGTAAAAGCCGATTTCTGTCGAAAACTATGCGAGCAAGTTTTCTTTTAAACACACAAATTGTGTCAGCCGTCATTATCTCGCTTGGAAGCCAGTTCCACGGTCTGACAACCCGCTGGCTGAATGAAAATTTTCGTCGGTCTAAACGCGTGCGCTCATTCCCGACTTTGTAGGCATGGCCGCGTAGTTGGTTTGTACGGGCAAACTGAAAGAAGTCCTCTGCTCTTAATGAGCAACCCTGGCCGCGGACAATCCGGAACGTCGAAAGTAGACTGCAGTTTATTTGTCTATAAGAGAGAGGGAATAAGCCAAGCAAATTCAGCCTCTCCTGATAAGAAAAATGTTTTAGACCGTCGACCATCTTTGTCGCTCTGCGTTGCACTTGTTCGAGTAAGTCGATATCCTTCCTCATCCATGGTGAAGCTGCTGGCATTCCATACTCTAGACGAGGTCTTACAAAGACAACAGAAAGTCTTTCGAAGAGTTCGGGAGGAAATATTTTAAATGCACGTCTGATCCAGTGTAGAGTACTAGTTGCCTTCTGGATCATCTTTCTAACCGCGTGCGCTCATCTCTGATTTTGTGGGCATGGCCGGGTAGTTGGTTTGTACGGGCAAACTCAAAGAAGTTGCATCCTAACCCTCTTCCACCGGACCTATTGTTACTGCAATAGCGATTATTTATTTAAGAACCAACTAAATTGTTATCAGTTTTCTGACCCAATGGGTACCCAATCCGTTTTGTAAAATTCAGTTTCAGATGACAGAGACAGTGTGGCTCAGAAACTCTGCTCCCCGCCCTACCCACCAAGAATTTTCGAAGCGTTCAGTCAACAACTAAGCAGTCTGGTATCTTTAACGCACAAACCGGCGTCCTTCTCGACTAGTCGCATATTCTGGTATTCACAGCATTGGACACACCGCTAGAACACATGAAGGCGTACATTCAAATCAAGTATCGGCCTAGTCGGCTGCCGGTAAATCCATCGCAAATTGCTTGGAGAGCCGGTTCAAAAAGTCTTGACATGTATCCGGAACGCTCGTTTTCCTTACCTGCGCAGTTCTTGCTCCTAGTGTTGAGTCCCTCATCACTCGTGTTCGAACTATACTATGTTCTTGGCCAAAGTCGGAAGTTGCGAGCTAACTCTCGAGTTCCCGAGGTTGTCTGTGTGCGTATTTTTGATTTAAGGCGCCCCCTTTTCTTGTTTGTGCGAAAACCTGGTTCATTAAGAGCGGCCCAGACGTTTGCTGAACGCGTACACGGGTCATTTAATTATGTCAGCCACCGCATTCGGTCCCGTCTCCGACTGCCCTGACTGTGTCTTGACCGCGGGCCCAAGAGAATGGGAAATGAGGGAGCGCGGCGGATTAGGCGCAAATCACAGTCGCTGCACCCACCCTGCTGTAGGACACGATGACTGTGGCGACGGTCGAACCGACGTGGTTAGCGATCTGTGAGCGAATTGTGTGGCGACTTTTCCGAACTTATGCACGTGATCTAGCAAACCCATTCAGTAGGAGAATATACGACGATAACACGGGCAAAGATGGTGGACGTGACCGGAGTTGGCCGTCTCTCGTGGCACTGGTCCGCCAGTCGTGCGGCAGTGGAATCACAAATCCTCGACAAAACCGAATTCTTATCCGAATGTAGAAATAATTTCGCTTTTTCGATTTACTGCTACAGACTGCGCTCTGCGTCATGACGAACGCCCGACTGAGGTGGGTACGGCCTCCGATCAGTGCTGACTGACATTAGGTGTTTAGCAAGGGCAAATGGTAAGTGGCGGGAGTTTTCATCGTCATCGTTATCGTCGTCGTCGTCATCATCATCATCATTATCAAAGAGAGAGGAGAGAGAGGGCGGGCTTACGCCGACATTGCGGTGAATTCGACGGTGTCCAACGAAATTAGTTTGATTCATGGGCGGCCGTTAAGTAGGACTTATTGGCTTGGTACGATATCCTAACCTAGTTCGCTTGCCAATTGACCTTCAGTATATGGTTAGCCTCGAAGACTGCTGCTCTTTCTCTTACGGTTGATAGTCAGACACGCTGACTCTTCTGACTGATTCTCAGGTACGACAAGTTAGACCCCAAAGTGTCTGTATTCCGGTCCAGACCAGCATGTATCGGTAATGATGCCAACATGCATGACGCGGTAAGCAGGTTACCAGCAGATTCCGGGCAACAGTTCTCTCCTTGTCAGCCTAGTAGATATGGACAATATATTGGGCGTCAACGAACAGTACCGTAGTCTACCGAGTTATCAAAAGTATATAGATAGTTTTATATAGGAATCATAAAGATACTCCCATAGCTAATACTTCACCGTGGCAACAGCGGAGACAGCAATTCGCTCGCACAGCCCCCCCCCCCCTGAAATGGCAGTTGTCATGTCTCCCTCCCACCCCCTCATGAAATTTAAACTCGAATACATCGGGTTCCTCTCGAAGAGCTCCGTGAATCGTCCACCTGGACTATCAACCCAGATACCAACCTGCACCATGACAGCACACCCCTAGGAAGCGCGTATGAGATTATATGTGCGACCACGCCGGAACTAGGTAGAGGTTTTCAAGAAAATATTTTGTCCCGAACAATAACCGAAACATGGAGCACGGTGATAATTGTCCGTAGGACTGAATACGGGGTCAACAAGCTACAGTAGGTGGGCTTACTCATGAAATGTCAACCGAAATTTCGAAATTCGTTCCCGTTTCGAAATGCTAGTTAAGTAGGGTCGTAAAACTAATCATCATGTAGCATAATTCTATAATAATCCAGTTACCTCAGGGTGTCGGCTTTCGATTGAACTGCTTTCCGACTGCATGCAAGAACTCTACTTAGCAAAAAATGGCTACTTAATTAGCATGCAATTTTCTCATTAATTTTCGATGCTCTGAAAATGTAACTATATTTCATGGGAAACATGCACCAAAATATGTACTCTTTTGCTCCTTCGGTAAAAATTGACGTCTTTTTCCAATTTCATACTCAAAGAAAGGGTATAATTTCTAATTGTGAGATTTTTTTATACCGTGAAATGGCCGTCCTTAAAACGTCATGTCTCTGCATTCACTAATGTGGCTTGTAAATTTAACAGTAATGCTCAAATCCACTGCCAAATTTCATGAACCCCATATGGTCTTTTCTTAACACCGTAGTTAAATGCACAGTTTTCCGTACGCGGAAAATATACAGCTTGTAGGTTGGAAACTCGGAATGCAAGTGTAACGGCAGGCCGGATTCAAAACTATTCTGGAATTGGAAAAGTTTTTGAAAACCGAGTCATATCCCTCCTTCGAGTATAAAATTGGAAGAAGACGTAATTCTCTGCCGAACGACCAAAACAATGAATATTTTACATGTTTTACATGAAATATAACCGGATGTTTAGGGGCGTCGAAAATCAATGAGAAAATTGCATGCTACTTAAGCAGTCTTTTACAGAGTATGGTTTTTGTGTGCAGTCAAAAAGAAGTTCATTCGAAAGCCGGCATCCCGAGATGACTGGAGTATTATAGAATTATGCTGCAAGATGATTAGTTTTACAACTCTACTTAATTAATCTTTTCTAAACGGGAACGCACTTCGAAATTTCGGCTGACATTTCATGAGTAAGCCCACCTACTGTACATTTGAGCACGGGTTCGAGTCCGCGCCGGAGGTCGCATAGCGAAAGCGCAACCAGTAGTATAGAAGTGGCACTCTTGTCTGTACTGGCAAGGGGCTGGCGTTCCATATGTTACGGCGAATAATATACATTCTGGATAGTAGCTGGTCATATGTCGTCGCCACGTAGCATGACAATGAGCATTCCACTGATGCCCTAGCAGACCGACTAGTGACCAAAGCGCGAATTTTTGGCCCTACGTCACTCACACTTGACGGGACACTGCAGCAGTCGTCGGTCCCGTCACCTAGAACTCGCACAACATTTCAACTAGTGTTCACTACCAAGCGGCTGTGTCCTCAAGCAAAGGCTCTCCTCTCGCTCACATCACTACGACTTGAGATTTGGAAACTGGTCATTGTCGTTCTTCGTAGGAAACACAACAGTCAAAAAAACTCTGGCTGGGGATCTGCTGTATGAAGTCCGCTTCTGAGTCTTTATTCTGAATTTGACGCATATGGATAGGCATAAATCATGTTCTTTAAAGTCACTGCACAAGTAATTTAAATTTAACCGGAAAACAGGGATCGCTGGCAACGGGGGAGGGACTCGGACAAAAAAGAAGGGGTCAATTAAACCAAAAGTAAAGTGGTAAGCCATACGTCGCCGAGCAGTACGGCGCCATGAGGAATACGACGCCGGAAAGGGGGTGGCAGTTTGCAGATCATGATCAATAGAGGGCTTTGAAATCAGGTTTTTTTAATCTCCCTCTTCGGTGGGTATAAGGATCAGCGGTGTGGATTTCCAAATGCGGAGGAGTATGAGATGCGGGAGGGAGGATGGGGAACTAATCTTCAGCCTTGTTAAGCTGATCCAACTTCCTCTTCGTGTTCGCCAAATAAACGGAGACAGTCTCCGGACAGGAATCAAGCTGGCCCAGTAAGTCTTCTATTGCCGCCATTAACTTGGAAATCCGCTCATCAGTCACCTAAAATAAGCAAAAGTGCAGTAAGTGGGGCTGAAACGTCCGCGCACGAGAGGCCGAACTAGCAACGTCGCCATAACAAAGTACATCAGTAATACCTTGATGTTACCATGGCCACCGGTAGGAGCACTGGTAGCGCTATGAACCAGTGCAG
>CACRXP010000927.1:144436-168508 GCA_902702965.1 Spirometra erinaceieuropaei | reverse complement strand
GAGCGCCCTGATGAACACTCTTCCCAACACCCGGGTCAGCGCGTCAGATGGTCGAGCAATCATCACACCAACATCCAACGCACGTGATGAAATTGCAGCAATTAACGACGCGAATATCGGCCATCACGCCACGTGCAACGATTCCTGATGAATGGGAGGGAGCCGTGAACATTCATAGGTATGCGGTGCCATGGCTACTGCATCCTATAAATACTGCAACCGCATGTGCATGAACCACCCTTATCTGCTTATGTCTCTGATGGTGGATTCGAGCAGGAATCCGAAACGTCAGGCTAATAAAGCTCTTGTCCCGGCGATCGTGTCTTCTTCTTCAAGACTGCTTCCTGGGACTCGTCTTTTCGCTTCTATTGGTCTCAAATCTCTTATAACAAAGAGAGTTGCCACGAAGAACACATAAAATAGTCACTGCAATCGGATTCTCAGTCCGTAGGAGGATCGAACTGTCCGTTCGCTTGACAGCCTTACAGGTTAGGGAGGAGCTCGTCAGACTTTACACACTTAAGGTGTCATGTGCTACAGCTAGACTGGAAGGGGCTCATTACCTCTCTTCCCTTTTCCCTGCACCACCAGAAGCAGCGAGTCAAGCCGGCTGGGAATCGTAAAATTGGGCGCAATGACCGATATGGCAGGAGCCCCTGCGCCCAACGCGTGTCACAGACATTGGCCCCACTCCCTCCCTCCGTTCCAAACGCGTTCTAATGGCAAGACTGCTTGGAAGAGAAAAGAGCCCTGCTCAAAATAAACAAGACGGACGTTTTCTACCAGTTTTACTCCAAGATCGAGCCCCAAAGACGAAGACTGGGACTTTAAGTAGATTATAACAAGTAATAGAGGATGGATCTGTACGAAGACGCAGGCTCGAATGATTGCTTTTGACTTACTTCGAACATTCTAAAACTGGAAGAACCTGGGGCTGACGTGGAATGCAGTCGAAGGCTGTTTACGGCCTACTGGTTGCGATTGGGGATAGCTACATTACGCGGAAACCGATTTGGATTTGAGCATGTCTGATTGACCATTTTAGGTGTCTCATCGTGGCCGGTACACGCCTTAAATTGAGGGTACCATTGCAAAAAGTGACAGTAACAAAAACGACGAAAGAGGAGGGAGAAGAATGGGGGGAAGGGGTGGATAGCGCACCAGGGTGTTGGTTTAAAGTGCCCACATGGCCCCTTAAGCAGGACACGTGGGTATGAACGCCCCACCCCCGTAATAAAGGTGGGCTTGCGTTACATTTCAGGAAGGATAGATATTTCTGTGTTCTGAACCTAACACTAAACCCAACCCTAAGTCTAACCCAAAACAAACCCCAACCCTAACCTTAACCCTATTTTCACCGGAATTTGGCGCAGAGCCATCCGTGTTACGGGCGGTTCCTGTTCCCACGTCCTGCCAGGACAGTTTGCTGGAGCGGAAGAATGAGGGGAGGGGGAGGGGAGAGTGCTGGGGGCAGAACTGAAAGACTCACCGAGCGGGCGCAAGACGTTCGAGAGCATTTGCAGCAGCCAAGAGGGCCTCATTAACGAGGGCGGCGGAGTTGTCGGGGTGCAGGCAGATGGCCATCTGCACCAGGGGTACAAACAGACCCGGCACGTCCTTGGGTGGCAGACCGACACGACAGTCGGGCACAGCCTCCTCGCAGAGCTGGGCACGTCGACTCACCAGCCGATCTATTTCCCGTGACAGGCTCTTGAGCAGGTTCGCGGAAAAGGCTTCCCGGCTGTGCAGGGCGGCGGCTTCAGTAGCACCGCCGCCGCCCTGACCGCTCGGCAAGAGGATGCCGTCTTCTGAGTCCGGCGAGGAGGCGAAACGGAGGAGCCTGCACAGTAATAAATACGGTGGCTTTACTACCAAACTGGGCGCGGCGGCGATGTCGAGGGTACAATGAAAAATCTCCGCCTCCAACTTCTATCTATGATAGGCGCTGGATGTCTAGTCGAGTACCTACCTCTCAACGAGACTGCTAATGATTGGCCGCAGGCGGACAGCGGGTTGTAGTTGTTCACAGGCTCGAAGGGGCATGAGGAAGGAGGCGGCGTGAAATTCATCTGGAAAGGCCTGAAAAGAATGGGAACAAGGAATATGATGGTGTTCAGAGGCATCTCTAGGTTTCCCCAAAACACCATCGTCAGTCAGCCAATCACAATCGCGCCGCAAATATGCATCTTGCTAGCCGCCCAGGCCTTCACTGGCACCCATCTGCGGACGGTTTAAGACCATTGTGTGTCCAGTTTTCGTCCGCATCTGACTGCCTCTTGCTCGTTAGTGAAGAAAATACCGATAAACCTTTCCAACCCAACGACTGACAGATGCCGCAGAGGAGGCAAATACAGCAGTTCGCCACCGGTAATCAGGAAGATATGCTCGCTGACCAGCGGGGCTGTGTGGGGTGGTCCGTTGGTGAGATGATTTCTTGCGCCACCTGGATCCGTAGGTATGGGTGTTCACCCGCCATAGTGGGCACACCACCGTTGGTGGTGGGTAAAACCTCATTGGCGACGGTGGGTAATATTTGTCGCGTCTGGAGGCATTACCGCTGCGTGGTCCATGGCTTTTCGTTCCTTAGAAGACCCGAGGCAGGCTTAATTCGTAATTAACCCCCGGTAAAAGCCGCTTAAATAGCGGTCACCTGTAGATGCGCCGAGAAGTCTACAGCAGGGCCAAGAGGCGGGGTCCAAAAGCAGGTGCCCAATCAGCCACTGCATCACCCCCGCTCGCCTTTAGTCGTCTGGAAGTTGGCGGAACAGGATTAATGGGAAAGGGGGCAGTGAGCTCGGTGCTACGCAAGTCATCGCAATACCCACCCTCCGAGTATGAACCCTACCCTTTACCAAGAGCAGTTATAAGCTGCCTGTAAGGACACGCCTACTGCAACTGTGCGGTCATTATACCTGCCTGTGTTTTTGTTTGCCCTAAAACTGACCACGCGATAGATGTGATGAACCAAAAGGGGGGGGGGTTAGATTGGAGTCCGGCAGGCGTTATCGGGGATGCGCACCCAAAACAAATGCCAACGTTCGGGGGGGGAGGGTGGCAGGCCCAGTTTCAGGCACACGCCACGCCAACTGGAATCCCCGCCGCCCCCATTTTCGTTGTTGGTTAAAATCCTGGTCAAGTGTCTGTTATATGGACGACCAGGGGATGTGGTGATATGCCTGGGTGTGGGTTTCGCCGTGCCAGCCACCTGCGTTCTTTCCTGACTCTACCTTGACACCGGATCAAGGGAGGGGACGGGGAGAGAGTGCATTAGATGCTGCGCAAGTCTGCTCCAACTAAAAACCAATTCAAGCACAACAGGCACAATTCCCGCTCTCATCCTATTGTAGGGCACAGGGTGTGTAGTGGACAGCCATAATGGATACTTCGCGCCTCTCGCTAACGCCTGCGTCTACATCCTGGCGACAGCCTGCTATGGCACGCACGTCTGCCCGGCTTCGATTTGTCTCGTTGAAATTCACTGTCTGCACCATGCATTCGGTCGATTCTCTGCCTGCACCACGCAAGGCTTGTCACTACCTTCGCGTGGGCTCGGAGCCAATCAACGAAACTCCCCTCGCTGACTGGTAAGACAGGTGGAAACAGTCCAGAACACTAGCGTAAACAAAATGCCACGACACTTTTGCAGCGGCGACCTTCGGCGACACAGGGCTCGTCGCTCTCGCGAACGCCGTCTCCGCGGCGCTGGACGCATCCTCGCCCTGTTGCCAAATTTCCCCTTCACTATTCTGTACAGAATAAAGTGCCCTAACCAAATGGCGTTCTGCTTCTAACAACTTGGGATATGGCCTGAAATTGTGGCGTTCTGAGCGTTCACCATCACCGCTTAGCCGCCACAGGTGTACATCGTCGAAACCGAAGTTCGCCCTTGAGAAATAAGAATAAGTTAAACCTACAAAAATGAATAAATGCGGGTGAGATGCTCCGCTTTGTTAATGTTTCAACTAACATACGGTGAGGAGAGACTACGCAAGAAACTTTTAGCCCCCACCTGTATGATCACATCCATGAGGTACTCCTGGGCGATCACATCGCGACACTGGATGATCTGTTCCAGAATGTTTGGCAGAATGTGCTGCAGAAGGAGAAGAATGAAAATTCAGTTAGTGTATGTATGTGTATATTGAAGGGTTACAGGCAGAGCCCTTGATGACCCTATTTAGGTACAGTGCTTTCGCAGATTCATACTCAAAAATAACATAAAATTTAAGGCATTTAAAATGTGATTGGGTCACAGTTCAATCGTAATCATAATGTAGTGCATGGGGTCACTGTAAATTAGTGCGGAAGACTGTATATGACAGATTTTACAAAACTGGCTGTGCATAGTCATGCTGTACAAGCCGATTTCTGTCGAAAACTAGACGAGCAAGTTTTCTTTTAAACACACAAACTGTATCAGCCATCACCATCTCGCTTGGAAGCGAGTTCCACGGTCTGACAACCCGCTGGCTGAATGAAAATTTTCGTCGGTCTAAACGCGTGCGCTCATTCCTGAGCAGTCACGACTGAGGGTATTTCACTCATGCCACTACACGCCACAACACCACGAACTCGATTTAAGAGAGTAAACTACATCCAGTGTGACGACATTGCTGCGAGGGTTTCAGTTTTCTGGGTCATAAGAGGCGCAGTGTAAATCAACCAGCCCAAGTCATGAAACAAAGGTAGCAGGCATGAATTCAAAAAAACGGGAATTGTGTCCTTGTGTACTCTAAAGCTCACAACGGGAAAACCCTAACAGGAGGGAGGAATGTCAGGGGATAATGTTGAATTTCCAGTACCGCAGATCTGAGCCCCTAGCGGACGACTAGAAATCAAACTTTCATCAGGACTAGTGTCCAATACATCGGACAGACCACCGACACCTACACAAATCAAGTGACGCAAAGTCATTGTGCTATTTAAGTAGTCATTCTTACCGACCGGAAATGAGATTATGCAAAAGTCGGCATCCGGTCACGACAGAAATATCTTGAGATTTCTTAACATTACAGTTCAAACTGAGGAATCTTTCTTAATCGGAAACAAATTTCGAAATTTCAATTAACATTTCATGAAATAGGCCAGATACAGTTGCTGTAAGCTACTTCACTAATTCCTCCCAGTAACCGGCTCTTACGGTATTGCTTCGCGATGCCATAGGCACTGCTGTTAAATCAGTCCTGATGCTATCCGGTACGAATATGCATAATGCGACTGTCTCTGATGATGGATTCGAGTGAGAACCCGGCCAATAAATTTCTTGTTCCAGTGATCACATCTTCGTCTTCTGAACTGCTACCTGGAACTCGCCTGTTCGCAATCTTTTTGGGTGCTAAGCGCTCCGATCGGCTCGACGGTGGGAAACCTTTGCCCTTCGAGAGTCGTCTACATATGTGCAGATTCGATTTCTGCACAGGTGTCTCGACAACAATGTGCTGCCGAGGTGTGTTTCATACAAACCTCCGGTCAACACAGAGCTGGCGAGACGCGCAGTACTTCAGCAAGGCGAACGAATGATGTGTCATTAGCATCTCTGTGATAACGATCTTCATAGCTCCGGTCAACGCTGAAAATGACAGATTAAAAACCCAACTCGGGGACTGATCGAGGGAACGGTCAGTAGGTGGGAGAAGGTGGCTTTCAAAATCATCGCCAAGTAACCCAGTATATGCGTAAATTACCCTGCTGTAGAGATCAATGGAGACGGACTCCAGTTGGGAGATGCGATGAATATTGGCGCCAACGAGGACACGCAGATCACGCCGCTCCTGCTCCCGACGTTCGCGGTCCCGTGTATGACCCTGGTGTTGCATGCGCACCCACAGCTTGTTCATCTCAGCAAAGTTGATGAGGATGAAGTTGACACTGTCCAGTACAGTACCGCTGTCCAAACGCTCAGACTCATCCGCCGCTCTTCCGTCATAGTTTCCCGCGGCGGGGGGCAAGTCGCCGTCCTGCGTTGGTCCATGTGACGGTAAAGGCAACTGTTTCGGGTAGGCGGACGGATAAACGATTAGGGGTCAAAATTAAAAGGCAGTGATGTGACAACGGATCCGACTAGAACAATGTGTACAGTTGATGTGCTAACCGAAATTCTGAAATGCGCTTTCGGCTCGAAGAGATTACTCAAGTAGGGTTGTAATATTAATCACCGTGCGGCATGATTACATGATAATTCAGTCGCTTCAGGATGCCGGCTTTTGAATGGACTTTTTTTCCGGTTGCCTGTAAAAATTACACCCTGAAAAAAAGTGACTACTACATCAGTAGGATTTTTCTTATTGATCTGTGAGACGTCCCTGTAAATTCAAATAAATCTCATAGAAAACTTGCGTAAAAAGTAATCATGCTTTTGCTCACTTGGTAGAAATTTAAGGAAGGGTATAATTCGGCTTTAAAAAACGTTTCCAATTCCCGAATAATTTTGAACCCGACCTGCCGTTACACATACATTCAGGGTTTCCAAACTACAAGCTGTATATTTTCCGTGGACGAAAAACTATACATTTCTCTACGGTATTAGGAGGCGACCATATGGGGTTCATAAAATTTAGCAGTGGATTTGAGCCATGTTGTGAGCAACATTAGCAAATGCAGAGGCACGAGCTTCTGTCAACGGGAATTTCACGGTTTTAAATGATCTCATAATTAGAAACTTTTTAAAGACCGGACTATGTCCTTCCTTCAAGTATTAAATTTGAAGAAGACATGACTTTTCTACCAAACGAGCAAAGGAATCAATACTTATATGCATGTTTTCTGTGAGACATATTTGAATTTAAAAGAGCATTCTACTTAAGTAGTCCTTTTTTACAGAGTGCAGTTTTTGCAGGCCACCGGAAAGAAGTTCGTTCAAAAGCTGGCACGGAATTTTCTTGGGATCATGCTGCATAATGATCAATACTACAACTCCACTTAAGTAATCTTTTCGAGTCGAAAACGCATTTCAGAATTTCGTCTAACATTTCATGAGTTAGTACATCTGCTGTAGTACGTCCCGTTTGTCGGCTGCAATCACACAGGGGCAGGCTGAGCAAAACTGAGGATGCGGAATACTAGTGGTCCAAGCAGTCAAACAGTCTCAGTCAATAAAATCATAAACAGCAGATTAATGGAAGCCATAGTGCGTGGTGTTATAATGTCGAAACAACCAAGATGTCTTTGGGATGAAGAGCAAAGGCGTGATGCCCAGGCAAAACCTAACCTAGGGGAAATTATGCTAGAAAGGGGGTAAAATAAAGCCAATCCGGATCATCGGATTTGGAAATTTCCATTTCCCCCGCTTCAAATAATGCCTTCTTCGGGTGTCAGTTTAAGTAAACGGAAAATCCGAAAGGACCGGACAGTAATTACAGTATAGGGCAGAAATGTGGTTTCCCAATTATGGCACTTCTATATGAACAACCATAGTGTTTAGAACGTCGACCGTTGAAGAAGACAACCCCAATGGCCGAAATTAGTGTAGTTTGGCTGAATGAGACGTGAAATTGAAAACTTCCCCAATGCTACATTGGGCAAGGCCTTACTCAGATTTCCAGGCGAGACCACCGCACGGGTTGCTTGCAGTTTCTTATGGCTTCCCCCTTATTTCTTGGATTACGAGTTAAAGGGCAGTTTCCTTCCCATCAGAAGCGTAGACAGGTCATGGGCAGTTTTATACACAAGAAATTTAAAAGGGGCTTCGCTCTTGTTTGTGACTGCCCAAGTTTAGGCCGGTAAGGCTTCGCAAGCGGTCATTGTGAAGAAGTAGTGAAGTCATTGACAAAAGGATACACTTGTAGGATCGAACTACATGGCAATGTCTGCACACCCTATGGTTAATACAATGAAGATTACGAAACGAAAGCCGGCACCCTGACGTAGGTGGAATATTTTTGCATTGTGTTGCACGATAACTAATGCTACACCCCTACTTCGGTGATCTTTTCGAATAGAGCACACAGTTCAGGATTTCAGTCAACATTTCATGAGGTAGCACATCCACCGTACAAGGCGACATTTAACTAAATGGTTAGGAGACGAGTTCCTGAGAAAGGCAAAAACGGAGGAGAACAATGAGCGACAGGTGGGACACTTACGTCCACATCGGGCAGAAGGCCTGGCCGGATGGAAGACAGGAGGTAGTTGCGCAGAAAGAGGCCACGCATAGGATGCTGGACACCGCGACACATTTCAACCAGATCATGAAGAACCTCGCGACAGGGCAGCTCCTTCGACTTTATTTGCACGACCCCAATTGTGATAAGCAGATACCTGAGATGTTCGGAAGTAATATCTTATAGGTACTGCTCCGAGACGCAGAAACTGAAGACAGGCAGAGTGTGACTATTATTGTGCTTACTGATAAAATGGGGAACATAACAAAGCGCAACGTTCCCTAAACTTAAGGAGGAGATCCACTGGAAGTCGTCCGCAAAGAGCGGAAGGAGGGGGGTCGCGGCGGGTTTGAAAGGCAGAAAACAGGGGGTTCAGTGGCAGGTAGCCTCGCAGAGGGGCTGGGAGCCATGTCGCACGCAATAACCACTTAGCCGATTAATCAGCCAACTGCCTGCCTGTGTACAGGAGTAGTTTGGGCATCCGTAACAATGCTGACGAAGCGGGTAGCCAACGGCTGCTAGGGTGGCTAATAAATTCATCCGTGAAATACACCGAGAAAAATCCAGTATCAGTGGCCAGGCCTGATTCGTGAACACTGGTCTTGAGTAACAGTCAACCTAGGCACACCTTCAGACATCGACAGACTGACGTTAGCTGCCAACAAATGTCGGATGACGCAAAATGTACACAGCATAGCTCAAGTGTTCCAAAACGATAGGAAATTTAAGCTCTATCAGTACCCGGAGTCCAACAAGATATACAGCAGATTAGCTATCTCATGATATGTTAACCAAAATTCTGAAATATGCTTTCGGTTTGAGATAACTTACGTGGGGCCGTAATACCAATTATCGTGCAGCATTATCCGAAGATAGTTCAGTCACCTCAGGATGCTGGCTTTTGGATAAGCTTCTTATCAACCGTCTGCGAAAATGATTTATTGATTTTCTATTTCCTTATAAATTCAAACATTTTATAGATGTGCACAAAAAATCTCCCTTCCTGCACTTGTTTGGTAGAAACTTACGTCTTCTTTAAACTGTATGCCCAAGAAAAGGGAACCTTTCGTTTTCAAAAAGGTTTCTAATTATGAGATTTTTCAAAGCCTTGGAATGCCATCCGTACAACATCGCATCACTAAGTTCATTTACACTACTCATAAAGTGCACAACTTGGTCTATATCCATTGCGAAGTTCCACAAGTGCCATAGGAAGCCTTCCTAAGAACGTAGCTGAACGAACGATATTCCTTTGACGGTAGCATGTAGTTAGGAAACCCTGAGTGCGAGTGGGGCACAAAGATACCCTTTTTAAGTATAAAATTTAAAGAAGACGTAGTTTGCTACCAAACGAGTACAAGAACGTTTTGTGCGTGTTTTCCATAAAATTTGATTGAATTCATGGGGGCTTCGAAAATGAATGTGGAAATTCATTTACTTAAGCAGTCATTTTTACAGTGCTGTTTTCGCAGACGGCCGAAAAGAAGATTATCCAAAAGCCGGCATCCTGGGGCGACTGAAATGTCTTAGGAGCATACTGCACAATAATTTATATTACAGCCCAACTCATGTCATCTCAGACCAAAAGCGTATTTCAAAATTTCGGTCAACATTTCATGAAAAGCACATCTCCTGTAATTAAGTGAACAAACAAACAGTACGACATAGTTGATGAAGTCAGGTCCAGTGTCTGATTTCGACACTAACATCATGGGTGGCAAAAACCGTGTCTTCAAACCTGGTTTACTGAATTACTTGAAGCAGATCAGCTTAAAACTAAAGTTCTTTCAATAAAAACAAATAGATTTTGCTAGTTCTCAGAAAAAGAAATTGTACATCAATGGGATGTTATGACTCATCATGACCCCTTTGAATTACAGCGTATGCATGTCATTCAGGACCATCTATGTCGGAGCTCCATGCTTTAATGTAACAGTATCTACTTAAAATGAACACCAATACTGAATAAGTCAAGTTCGGCTAAAGTGCGTTTTCGGCTATTTATCCCCAGGCCTGTATTATTGTATAGGGTAGGGCAAAACAGAGGAAATTAAGGCAGCCAATGAACAGTAGCTATGGGGGAGAGAGCTGAGGGCATTAAGATATACTGGTTCTGTCAGGGGAGAAAGGGGGAAGGAGGGAGTCTGACGGCAAACTACGCCTAAACTTCGTCGCTGTAGCGTGACGTGGTAGAACGCGAGAACCAACATGCTGGGTGCATCTTGGCCACGGGTAGTTGGAGGGCTTGTATGAACGCATTTAGCGGGCTAACCGTATGGCCACTGCCACTGCCGTCGCAAGTATACGCTGACCCTCGAACCTGAACTGTCTCACCAGCACTTTATAAATGACTCGGAATGCTCGGTTGACGTCTATCCGATGGCTGCTGTCAACCAAGTGGGTCATAACTAAGTTGGAGAGAATTCCATGCCTTGATTTTGCTGGGCGGGATGGTGCCCTCGCATCCGCCTAGATGGCAATTAATCGTTCGGCCCATATAACCTGGCCCATAGGAGTAAAGGCGTAGATACATATTGAAGAAGTCTAAAAAGGCAGCCCGGCCCCATTTTCAAGGTAAAGAACTGGAGTGCTTGGAAAAATTAGTCCTAACTTGACCGTTGGGTAGGCGCGCGCGATAGCATAGTTTACGTGGCGTTGTAGAAGTCCGCTCGTCGTAACCCATCGAAATAGCAGTGGCCATATGATTGGTCAGCCCAGCCTTCAGATCGTAGAAGGCGTTCACACAAGCCTTCAAGCTACCTGGGCCAAGACGCACCCAGCATGTTCGTTCTCGAATTCTACCATTTCGCGCTACAGCGACGAAATTTAAACATAGTTCACCGTCAGACTCCCTTCCATTCTCCTCTTCTGATTGAACCGATAAGTCTTAACGCCATCAACCCTCTGTCCATAATTATTGTTCATTCTGACTTTCGCTGTTTTACCCTAACCTGAATTATTATTAGAGATTTGAGGATAAATAGTCGAAAACGCAAGTTGGCCGGACATGGATTCTTCAGTGGGAAGTGGAGGGAAGTAAATGAATACAACACTTTTTAACAGAATATATCATAACCAGACAACTTTCGCCGGAATGAACTATTCTCTCGTTTATTCAAGCATAGTGTAAAAAGTGTAAAAAGCCTAAGTCGGCTCTGCTCTGCTGATTTGAACTAGAACGAGTGGTCACATAGTAAGGGAATAAGCAGACGGGCCTGCTAAAATCCAGATATATCCGACCCAGTTCATTATCTGCAAAAGTAAGTCAATTTCAAGAGTAACGACAGGGTTTTTGTGGACTCAAAAAATGGACATGAAAAATAAACTGCTTCCGTCGCAGGAAAAAGACTCACAATCGGGGCACAATGCTAGCAACATACTGAACGGTTTCGTATAAGTGAGGCGATGACCTCCCCTGTTTAAAGTCTTCAGTAAGTTGAAACTCTAAGTCATTCAGAACTTCTGTCGTTTTAATGTCTAAAACAAATAAATGAAACAGTGGCATACATAATTCATAATATGCTTTCGGTGAAAGATCGGACGTCCGCATCCCTCGAAGCATATTCGCACAACAGTGTAAAGCATCAATTTGAGCACCACGGTCCTAGTAACTCCATTTTTAAGTTAAAACCCTTACGAAACACATTTTAATTAGCTGACTTTGCTGGGAAACCGCTTGCAGGGATCTCTCAAGCACTTTAACCTGGTCATCGGGCATCGTTCAGGAATTTCCGATTAACGCGCTAGTTGAACTAGGGCAAACGAACAAGGGTCTCATTATATGACCTCAAAATGATCCTACATGCCACATCTAGATATTGTTAATTCCGACACTGATTCGGCTAAATTTTTATGTCTCTTATCCTTCCCAGGAGATTTTCTGCATACATTCGATAAAGGACCACTAAGCGTTTAGGACGCCGCCGCCAAAATAAATTATCCCCTCATATTTCCCTCGTCGAGAGGTTTCGCTCTCCACGATCCCTCAAAGAAATCTTCATTTTTTCTGTCCACATACTCTGTCCCCAGTAAAACGCGATGCCTCTCTTAACAATCTCTCGAAGTAGTAATCGAGATCGTTTCGACTCGCACTGTCAACACCTACTCCGCTTCGCTCGCAACCAATCCTCGTCACGAATCCGTCCTGGCCACTAGAGTGACAATACCTCGTCCTCATTGTCAGTCTGACTTTAGGTCTGTCACTACCCTATTTCCCCAGGTGGTCTACAATGACGCTTTACTCTCACCCCGCATTTGCTTTTGCAAAGTTATCCCGCATTCAGCGAGAGCAAACCCTTGTTCCTCATACCCATTCCCGAATAAGTTTTTTTTCTCCTGAATGATTTTTTAAAGTGGAGGAGGCTTTTCACTATCCTTTCGTAGCTCACAATTCTCTTCTGAAAACTTCAATTTTGCCATATGTGATTATGAACAACCCCCATTCAACTGAGAACCTAAGGACATATCACCTAAAAGACATTAGACTTCCCGCAGAATCTTCACAGAGCGATCCCGGTAGTTGGATACAGAGCGACGTAAAGCCAGCAGTGCAGTACAAAAAGGCTACAAAAACGCCATGGAAGTGCTCTGTGCAATCAAAAGTGCGTTCGTAACCTTTGACAAAGAACTTTTTGGAAGAGTTTGCGGCACCTTTGCTCGGCCTCATTTAGAATATGGCATACAAACGTGGCGGCCATGGCATATAAAGAACCAAACGTTTCTTGAAAGGGTACAGCGTCGTGCAACAGAGCTGGTGAACGGTTTAAAAAACCAATCCTGCATAGAGAGACTGAACTGCCTTATTTTATTCACTCTGTTACAGGCAGAAAAGAGATGTTCTTATCTGGGTTTACAAGATAATGCATGGCCTTCAACATAGACTTATCTTTGAGGACAGGTTTCAGTGGCACCTTTTGCCCAATCTTAGTGGTCACTCGATGAAGCTACGTACAAAAATGTCCCGGCTGAAGCTTCGTTCTGAGTTTTTCACGCAAAGAGTAGTGGAGAAATGAAACGACCTCCCTCAGTCAGTCGTAGAGGCGACGTTCCTGCAACTCTTCAAGAAACGCTTGGATGATTATTTGTGTCCCCTGTTTTCCTTCGACAGTCTGAACCCGAACTAAATACCCCGCTATCCGTGGAATTTTTTTCTGAATCAATGCTACTCAAATGACCAATTACTGTTTTAATAGCGAATATTTTCATTGTCCGTGGACAGTTGTATCTAACGAGCTGACATGCAATCAGTAGGGTTTTCAAAGGCCTTGCCTATTATTCTTACCAAAGGAACTGAAAATAGTTCAGACGAATGAATAAAAAATAAATAGTTTTCTTTAGTAACCCTAGGAGTACTTTCGTATTAAGCAAAATAAATTTTCGAGTGAATTTTAAAACATGTACGCAGATACTGCACGGCTTTCAGCTCGTTCTGAGAAAATATGCAGTCTGATATGGAAAACTCCAAGCGAATAATGAAAATACTCCTTCATTTTATCTAAAAGGCAAAACACATGTGATTTGATTAGCCTGTAAGAAGAAAAGCTGTCGCACATGGGAAGATAAATGTCCGTTTCAGACAGGACCGTCTCTCAGGTAAGAGTATTTATGGACTCAGGAAGGTCCTCGTCAAAGTTAAATTTCTTAACGGGGGGAGGCTTTTCCCTGCAGATGTGATCTTAATATTTATTAGGTTGATAACAGGCGAAACCGTCAAGGTGGCAAGACAGTAGGAACCCAAGGCGATCTGTCACAGTCCGCTTAGTCCAGGCGAGGAGGGGATATTTAAGGCTGCGGAGGGTACCAAGGCGCAGGGAGGTGCGACCATGATACTTCCTTGCTGACCGATCGAACTACTAGCAGGTGGCGAAAACAGATTAATCTTCCGTGATATTTAACACATTAATGAGAGTCAAAGTGGAAGATGACGTTGAAATCCTCGAAAATCATCGCTGGCGAAGGGATATGAAGGAACAGGTGGAACTATTCATGACCGTCGGATGGGAATGACATTGGAGGTGCGAGCTCAAAATCCCGGATGCCGGGACGGATTCTTGATGGGAGTCCGCGATAAGCGAAAGAGATGTGGCTTAGAGCATATCTATCAAAACAGTTAAAGAGAACATCGCGTCCTGTGAGGGATACGACGCATGGTCTGAAAAATAGTAGAAAAAAAACAATTTCTGGTGAGACATCCTAGAAAACGAAACCACTCGCAGAAAGGAAAATATGAGTGACTATATTTATTTGGCTGCCACGTTCTGAATCCCTGGTGTTTTTTGACAAAGTCATGAAGAATGTTATTAGGGAGGGATGAGGAAAATAAGTTAATCAGTCAGTATTCAGATAAAAGCACAGTCTTCTCTTAAACGTATATAGATTACTTGAAGTCCCTATACCTACGGAAAGGATATTTCAAGAGAAAGTATACCAAGAGATGTAAAAAGGGAGCGGATAAAGTTGGAGAAAGCGAGAGGAAGTAAAATCGAGGAAGACCTCCAAATATTGCATAGGCGAATAACAGAGGTACGGACTGAAATCCGAGGAGAATTTAAACTATTTTTAATGCGAAAGTAGAGACAGAAGCCTGCTTCTTGTCATTGAACCCCTATCAATTTTAAGTCAGCTAGCGGGCATCTGTTTGATTAGGAAGTACCTGGACGTGCCGTACTTAAGAGTCTTCTACGTCTACGTTAGGCAAACACTTACATTTTTGCCGCTGGACCTCCCGCATTTTTCCGCAGTAGAGGGCAGCTGCTGGCTCCAGGATGCACTGAAAAATAAGTTCTTCTTACTCGTTGGCTGTGTCTATCGCCCTTCCAACGCCAACGACAATTTTGATCGTCTACTCTCACAGGCATTTCATGCTGCGACCGACTTAGGATTTAAGTATCAATTGTTTGCGGGTGACTTTAATCTCCCTGAAGTCCGCTGGTCTCCGCCTTCAGGCCCATGAAGGTTCGAAAACTTACTTGAGACTGTTGATGTTGAGATGTGGACTCAAGTTGTCGATTTTCCCACCCGAGGATCAAGCATACTTGACCTGATTTTCCGTAGAGGCTGCACACCTTCGTCTTTGTCATCTCTTAGCCCACTCGGGGGCTCAGACCATGACACAATTGTTTCAATATTGGAACTTGAGGCTGACAAGACGTTGTCCCCAAAGTATAGCTTTTTCCGCGATTTCCGATCAACTTGCTCAATCGAATTATTAACACACCTTAATTTCTGCGACTGGACTGATTTCTTCCTTAGTTCGGATGTAAATATTTGCACGGCTAAACTGTACGAAATTTTGGATCCGCTTATTTCTCGTTGTGTCCCCCGTAAGAAAATTATTAATATTGGGGATGGGGTTTTCCTACCCTTATCATTTCGTCGCATATGGCGCAGACTTTATCGTCGATTCCATCTTCAGAACGACGTTTTTGTCCTGCCCTTGATTTGTGATATTTTTGATCGAGCTAAGAGATTGTCTGGAGAAAAACAGCTAGTGGAAGAGGTCTAGTTTAGCGAAAATCATTCGTTAAATGTCTCGAAACTTTTCTCTAGAAAAATAGGAACTCACAGAAAGACGCAGCATCCCATCCTCCGAGACGCTCTCGGAAATCCCATAGTTGATGCCCAGTTAACTGCGGATAGCTTCAATGATTTCCTGTCCAAAACGTTTATCGAAGACTCGACTACTCCGCTTCCGACCATCCAGTCATTGAACGGGGCAGTTCTAGAAACTATAACTTTCACTCTGTGAAATGTGACTGTTGCGATTCGGAGTTTTCGTCAATCTTCTAGCCCAGGACTTGATGGTGTCCCGGTAAGCATTTTAAAAGCCGATGCAAATACGCCTTCCCTTCCCTCTTATGCAAGATATTTAATCTCACTCTTGAAAGTGAAACTTGTCCTACCTTGTGGAAGGAAGCACACATTTTGCCCATTCCCATGCATGGCCAATTTACGTCATTTCATGGCTCTCGGCCAATAAACACACTCCCGGCAGTTTCGAGGATCTTAGAGACATTAGATCAGTATAGGTCAGTATATTTTAAGGGTAATAGGCAATGCCTTTGAACACCCTATTGAAAACGGTACATGCAATATCTAACTTTAAATACACGTTGTACTAATATATTGTCAGGAATATGTACACTTAACGGAATATTTTTCGTTGAACATGGAGGACCGCATCTCAAGAACATTCAGTTGCTAATGGTATCCGTAAAATGAAATGACAGTCATCCGCATTAGCGGTAGGTGTATGTAAGGCGTGGTTTGGCACCACAGGGCTTTTCTGTCCAGACAAGCGATATTGTCTAAGCAAATATACATCTAGTCTTTGCTTGAACGTCTCCGTGGCATCCGCCATTATTACATCCTCGGGAAGCCCGTTCCAGCCACCGACGACTCGCTGTGAAAAACAGTATCTGCGAACGTCCAGGCGGCATCAGGATCCTCTGAGTTTTAGAGAGTTCCCACGCTGGTTTGTTGTTTTGGCCAGGGTGAAGAAATCATCGAGGTTTATGGCATAGTCCCGGTTCCTGAGTATCCTTTGCGTCTGTATGAAATCTCCTCTAAGCTGCCTGTACTCAAGAGGAAATAGTTTAAGTTCACTAAGTCGGCGGTTGTAAGGTAAAGTCCTGAGACCTTTCATAATTTTTTTCGTTCTCCTCTGAATTCTTTCTAGCAACTTATGGTCACGCTTAGATTCCATATTCCAGATGCGAATGAATGAACGTTCCGCATACTTTACCAAATAACTCTTTGTCTACGTCTATGAAAGTTCGTTTAATGGCAAAGAAAAGACTTGTTGCTCTTTTGGCCGCCCTAACGCACTGTGAGGAAGGCTTAAGGGTCGACAAAATGTTGATGCCAAGTTTTTTTTGTTCGGTTACATTTGAAAGGCACCTTCCACCAAGCAGGTAATGATGATCCTTTCTGTCGGCTCTTCCAGTCGTTTTGAGTCGCAGTGCGACGCACTTCTCAAGGTTCAACTTTAGCAGCCATCTGTCCGACCATTTCCATAGGCGGTTCACTCCTTCTTGCAGATCCCGTTCATCATTTTCCCCGTTGATCGCTCGCCATAACTTGATGTCATCTACAAACAAGACTGCATTGCAGTCCAGTCCATTCATACAGTCGTTGACATAAATTAAAAATAGTACTGGTCCGAGTACAGAGCCCTGGGGAACTCCACTCACAACTGGCACTGGCGTTAACTTCGCACTACCAATACACACAGACCGTGATCGACCAGTCAGAAAGTCCTTTACCCAGTTTAATAGGTTTCCACTTATCCCTGACTCTTGGATCTTGTAAAGTAACCGGTGGTGTGGAACACTATGAAAGGCTTTCTTGAAATAGATATAAACGATATCGACCCTTGTTCTTTCGTCTAACGAGCGAGACCACTGTTCCGTTGAATAGAGCATATTAGTTAGGCAGGAGTGATTTCGTCGAAAGCCATGTTGGGAACTAGCAACGAGATTATTTTCTTCAAGGAACTTCATTATGGCTTTTTTGAGTATTCTCTCCATGACTTTGCAACAAATGCACGTTAGGCTCACCGGCCGATGATTGTTTGTACTTGTTCTAGATCGACCCTTGTGAATGGGGTATATGTTCGGCACTTTCCAATCATAGGGGAGAATGTCTCGGTCAAGGGACGACCTGAAGATGTGCAAAAGCGGTCTGGCGAGTTCGCAAGCCAAATCCCTCAGAACTTTTGCCGGAATTCGGTCTGGACCCGGAGACTTACCCTCCTTAAGCGTTAGAAGTTCCTTCCTCACATCTTCTTCCGTGAAGTCGATGTTTTCTATTATTTCGTCGGTTGTCCCAGCAGACAATCCAGCCTCGTCAAAGTCCGTTGCATCGGTGAAAACAGATACGAAAAACCGGCTTAGATGTTCTGCCTTAGCCATGGGTGCGTTGAAGCCTCCGGTTATCAATACCTCTTGATTTTGTGACACCTCTTTAATTAACACAAACATCGCCTCGTCAACCTCAGCAGTTTGATTGGCCGTATACAGGACGCCCAATCAAACTGCTGAGGTTGACAAGACGATGTTTGTGTTAATAAAGAGGTGTCACAAAACCAAGAGGTACTGATTAAAGATAAGATAGTGTCACTTAACAGCGATTAACCAACTGAGTGTTGCTCAGCATGGATTTCACAAAGCCCGGTCTCGTGACACCTGTCAACTCTCTTTCTTTGACTATGTTTTCCAGTCTAGGGCTTTTGATCGTGTTGACCATGCTCTTCTTCTCTTGAAACTGTCCTCTTTCGGAATAGGTGGCAAACTTTTAAATTTTATATTCTTCTACATGGGCACTCGTACACAACGAGCTAGGATTTCCAATACTATCTCCAAACCCACACGTGTGAGGAGTGGAGTCATTCAGGGTAGTGTACTCGGCCCACTTTTATTTTGCCTTTTTGCTAACAATGTACCCGATGTATTTCAGAATGATAAGCCTTTCATGTATGCCGATGATCTGAAAGTTACATATCGATATAAGCCGGCAGATCGTGACATCGTGCTTGAGCTCCTAAAGACCGACCTACAGGCCTATGCCCATTGGTGTCGCACATGGCGCCTTTCTATTTCTTGGCATAAATGTTCAGGCATGGTGGTTGCCGACGACCGCCAACCTCAAATAAGCATTGACGGTCACGCTATTAATGTGCCTGGGGCTATTAAGAATCTGGGTGTATCATACTCAATCTAAATCTTTCGGAGCACTGTGCCTTGATAGTCTCCAAACCACGTAAAACGACCGGGTTTATCCTCCGAAACTTTAAAACTAGTGACATTAGAATGCGCCTTTATAACATTGCGTTCGACCTGGCCTGGAATACTGTTATTTTTAATTTATCCTCATGTGTGCTACTGAGAGGAATAAAATAGAATCCGTTCAATACTTCTTACCAAGAGAGTTTTAACCCCAGAACACGGACATTTGTCTTACCGAGAACGTTGCCGGCTTACGGGTCTTGATCCTTTATGGTTTCGTAGATTGCAAAAGGGACTATTTTTGCTATTTAAGCTCTTATATACTTACATCTTTAACCCACTCACCTCTTTAAGACACCATGTCCACCCCGACGTAAAAGTCACTGTGGGGTCTTTTTATTTCTTCCTCTGGCACGTACTGTTAAATATCGTCGGTTCTTTTCCGTAAATGTAATAGCTATTTGGAATAAACTACCGAGAAATGTAAAAAATCTACAAAAATATCCATTATTTAAGAGAACTATTACTCGATTTTTGCATTCAGAAAGGCTCCCACAAATTTTGGATGCTAAATCCACGGATCGACTGTACCGTAGTGATGGCGTTTGTGGTCTCTGACCACTATGGCCGGTCTCATCAGGGACAATTTCTTTGGCGATCAGTGACAACCGTTCTTCGGCGCTTCTGTTTGGACTAGCTCCAACTTCATGAATGAAAGTGGCGACTGATATTATCCGATACAGTGCAACCCCTCTTTTCTTACGGTCGACGGTTTGCGGTCAGCAGTTTGTTTTCTCCGGAACCCTGCAAACCATAAAAACCATCATCAACTTTATTTTTATTCCTTTTCGACAGGAGTTTTTTGCACTGCTGGCCGGATATGTGTTTGACGCTGCATTGACAATGCCTATAAACTGGCAGCAAATAAAAATTAGATTGAATTAAACTACAAAATAGGTGGTATTAAACACCTGTCTTCCCGTAGCAAAAATCCCCCCGTTCCAGTTAAGTCGTTTTCAGCAATCGAAGTTGATTCAAACTTTCCCCACATAGGTAGTGTTTCTGCGTATCTCGAAAACTCGAAACTTTTCCATTGTCATGATCTTACTCCCATGGGATCTAAAATTGGGCCCCTTACCTCATGTAAGCCTTCATCGATTCAGCCAAATTATCACCAGCTCGGTTAGAATGCAAGTGGCCGTGAAGATTAAGCTAATCCTAATTCTGCGAGATCTGACTTCCTCCCTCTCTTTACTCCTATATCTGCATCTCACTCAAGCCACATAACGCCTTCGTCTGCCTCCAAACTAGTAGTCGAAGTTGCCGTCCTAATCCTCGGTATAGCTTTCTTAGTACGCACGAAAATCCGTCTATATTAGCTGGACCGATAGGTTCCCCACTACAACAGGATCCTCCGAGTCCTCCACTTGAGTCGCCTGTGCGATGGCGTCAGGACGATAAGATCCAAAGTCGGAATCTGATTCTGACACAAAAGAAAGGAAGCATAACTCCACTCAGTGGTATACGATCTCATCTTAAATCTACTAAGCCTTTACGACAGAGCTTGTCTATAAACACTGTGGTCCCAATTATACTTCTAGATAATTCTCTTTCCCGAACACCGGCCATTTATCAAATTCATACTATCTATACTGTAAATAGTTCGCACATGAACCACCCCCAGTCACTAATCCCCTAATCTAGTATATGCTTCCCACCACTCAAGGCCAACTGTTCTCACGTAAGTTAATAGAATTCTCGTGCAAATTTCCATATGAGATCGGTTAACTCAGCCGATTCTCAGGTTCATTCTGGCAGAGCTACGTTATAGTATCCTGCCCATGGATTTCCTGTAGAAAATCAGCCAACTAACGACATTAATCAGTCTCCCTGCCCTTCATTTCCTCCCCAAATCATACTCCTTTTTATCCATATCAGGGTCTTCTGATGTCACGTTTTTTTCCGAACCGGACAGATGAAAATGGACCATGTGTTCCGTGGGCAGCCAACCAATAGATGAGTAGCCCACCTCCCTCAGAAACAAGCAGTCTTTCTTTCGTTCTAAATGCCAGATCCTTGCTGAATAAGATGCCTTTGCTTCAGGCTCTGGTGTTCGTCCATTGTCCATATACTGTCTTAGTAACGGAGGCATAGGCATCAGCCTTCGTAGATGACTCTGACATCTCTCTTCTAGGCTATACTTGCACTCGTAGTGATGGTCAAGACAGCCGTCGTGGGGGCAGCTACATATTCGCTAAGCAAACATTTGCATTTTTGTCGCTGAACCTCCCGCATTTTTTCGCGGGCAGAAGGCAGCTGTTGGCCCAAAGTTGCTTTAAAATAAGTTCTCACTATTCGTCGGCCGTATCTATCCCCCCCTGTCTGAAACTTTTATTAAAAAACGTAACCGTTCAGTCTACAAGCATTCAGGCTTGGACCGGAGTCGTTATAGAAACTATAACTTTCACCCTGTGGGACGTGACTGTAACAGTTCGGTATCATCGTCAGTCTCATAGCCCGACCCCTGATGGTGTCCCAGTTAGCATTTTAAAAGCGGATGCAAATGGTATTCCCCCATCCTTCCTGCGCAAAATATTTAATCTCGCCTATTCCCAAACAGTCACTCTACGTCAATTTACGACGTTTGGCAAATAAACACCCTCCCAGCAGTGTTAAAAAACTTCGAGACATTGATCAAAGATAAGACCATGTGCCACTCAATAGATAATAACCTACTGAGGGCTGTTAAGCACAGATTCCTCAAGGCTCGGTCATTTGACACCTGTCAGCTCTCTTTCTTTGATCATGTTCTCCAATCTAAGGACAACAGTTTTGCGAGACACACGGTCTGTTTCGAGTGGATAATTCACTTTTTCTCTTGAAACCTTCCTCTCTCAGAATTTGCTATACCCTTACCGGGATAGTCGCACACCACGGGTTAATATTTCCAATGTTATATCCAACTCTACATATGTGAGGAGTGGAGTCATTCAGGGTAGTGTACTCGGTCCGCTATTATTTTATCTTTTATCAACGATGTGCCCGATGAATTTCAGAATGGTAAACTCTTCATGCATGCCGATGAACTGAAAATTGAATAAAGATACAGGCCGGCAGATCAGGACATAATGCCGGAATTCAAAAAGAGCGACCTACATGCCTTCACCCAGTGGTGCCGCACATGACGCCTTTCTCTTTCTTGGAATAAATGCTCACTCATGGTGGTCGGCGATTACCACCAACCCCAACTAAGTATTGACGGTCGGGACATAAATGTGCCTAGGATTATAAAGGATCTGGGTGTATCATACTCCAAGATTATTAATTTTTCGAGCACAGCGGCCTGATAGTCTCAAAAGCACGCAGAACGACCGAGTTTATCCTCCAAAATATTAAAATTAGCGGTATTAGAATGCGCCTTTACAGAATGCACGTCAGAACTTGCCTAAAATGCTGTTCGTTAGCCTCATGAATCCTGCTGAGTGGAAGAAAATAGATTCTGTCCAACATTTTCTTCCAAGAGAATTATGACCTAGGACCGCCAATACTCCACCTACCAGGAACGTTGAGAACTTAATGGCCTCGTTCTCCTGTGGTTTCGTCGGTTACAAAAGGGGACTGTTTTTACTGTTTAAGTTCTTAAACAATCGTACTTTTAACCTGCTTACTAATTGAAAACCTCTCGACCACCCCCGACGTAATAGTCACCAAGAGACCCTTTTAATTATTCCTCTGGCACGTTCCGTTAGATGTCATCGTTTGTTTCCTGTGAACGCAATTGCAAGTTGAAACAAATTACCCAGGAATGCAAAGATTCTACATTATTATTCTTTGTTTAAGAGAATCATTACTCGTTTTTGCATTCAGATAATCCCCACATATTTTGGGTGCCGGTTCTACCGAGGTCATATGCCGTGGTGATGGAGTTCGTGGTTACTGATCCCCTGGTCCGGTCTCATCTCATGAGAAATAGTGCTGACTCTACAGCCCGAAACATTAAGAACAATTTCTTCAAGCGAATGCGAGCAAATGTCCTCCCATACACTTCGTCTGGTGCAGTTTCAGTTGCGTGAAAAGGAGTGGAGACTGGTAACATCAAATGCATTGTTAACCATTCCTTTGTGGACTGACAATAAATAAATTTTTTTATTGAGTGCCCTTGGAGGTAACTTCTCAGCAAGTAAAAATACATTTTAAAGTGTATTTTAGAACAAGTAGACGGACTCTGCAGGTATTCAAGTCGCGCTTGTAAAATAAGCTGTCAGATATTAAAAATGGTCGGCGAACAGTGGAAAAATTCTCTAAAAAACGACAAAATGAATGGGATTTGATAAGCTTTTAAGGAAAAGAGAACCGTCGCTAGTAGACGGGAAAATATGCGGGTCGTAGAGGACTGGCCTGCATATGATAGTGTATAAGGGGTTCGGAAGGGAGAATTGCTTAATTGGGTAAGGATGTCAGCGCCAAAGTAGCGAGACAAGGGGAGGCCAAACGCGATCGGTCACAGTCCGCCTGGAGTCCAGCCAGGGAGGAGACATGACGCTGCCTTGCCTACCGACCAAACTAATAGCAGATGGCGAGGAAAGAGGATTCCACCGTGAGCGTCAACGGACAGCGGCGGACTTATTACGCATACATCGCCAACCCATGCGGGCATATGAACAGTGGAATCCAGCCTGAGACACCGCCGGCAGAACCAAGAGCATAAAAACTGCTTGTAGGCATGGAGATATGGATAAATCCAAGTCGATTGCTTCCAGAAGATCGAACAAGCAACATAGTGGAATAAATTGTAAAGATCTGAACAGGCAGCTGATTTACAGATACACACAAAATGATGGGTACGAAATTGGATTTAACTAGACTGGGTGTCAAGCGGTAAGGGCAAAGTGACAATTGCAAACCGCTAGACGGTATCATTGCGTTGTAGTCCACCTTATAAATTATGTCGTTACGAGGACAAAAGTCGCAATCTTCAGAATATAAGAAGACGAATGTAGCTTTTCAATACAACCATGCATTTTCTTAGTTTTTCGGGTGCACAACAACCCCGACGGTCTACCACGCTGCCGTTGTCATCTTTTTGGAATTTTTCGCTTTTGGCTTGATCACAGCCCCTATGATAACGGTAAGATTGCCATACGTTTATTTTTGGAAGGTTCTTGACGAAGCTTTCCCTAGAAACACTTTTTTGATGAATGGAATCATCCAAGGAATCAAAGGATTTTTGTCTTTCCTCAGCGCACCTT
>CACRXP010000927.1:116063-137605 GCA_902702965.1 Spirometra erinaceieuropaei | reverse complement strand
TAAGGGGCTGGCCTAGCGTTCGTCCCGACCTGTGTGTATCACAATATAGGTCCTTTGTTTCGCGCATCCCGACTTATCCAGTCTCTTATCTTCATGGCGGTTGCGATTGCTGGTTGGTGAGGGCCACACTTTACTTGCCGAGTCTTCAACGCTTCTTCTCAGACGTTTTAAGGGCGAGCAGTAGTGAATGCTCTTGCTGCTGGTACGCGCCGGAAGAAGGCATGATTCAGTGATCCCTGGCGGGGCACACTGGGAGATCCATTGATGAGCCGAATCCCTCGATATTACAGCGGCATAAATTTAACAAAACACGCGTTTGTGGGCTTTTAGCTAGTGCCCGCCCTGGGAGAATAGCAAATAGGAGGGCGTTCGCCGATCGTGCTACGGGCCTTAGCCGTCCTGTTTTGCCTTGGAACTTTCTCAAGGACAACCAGCGGCCGCAGAGCGGCGCGTTATATAGACAGCGATCGTCGAGCGCTCTTCTACCACTGTATATACCCGATCGCAACCGACAGGACGACGAGAACGTGGCTCAGTGATTAGAAGCGTTAGACTTCTAACTAACAGGTCGCGAGTTCGAGCTCTAGCTGTTCCACACATCGGGACTGGGTATGACTGGCTGACGACGGCTAATAAACCAGAAATGACCATTCCAGTCTCTCCTTTCTTTGCCGTTAACGCTATTCTGCAAATAGACTGGTACCTGCAGACAGTATGTGAATACTTCGTGGTCATTCCGCTAAAGCCGATAGCTTTCGGTTCAAACGTTTGTGGCAGCTGAGCTGGTTTGTGCCGAAGCACAGCATAAAAAAAAACAGTGGTATGGAACCCCATCCTCTCACGCGCATCGCATTATTTTCTGCCTCCCCCGTGTTATGGAAAGCGGAAAACGGTGCAGATTCACGGCCCATAGCGAAACGAAGACGCAACCACGCGCCGTGCGACAGGCTAAGCTGACTGCAGCATGCCAAGGCGGTAGCATGCGATGGAGTACCGAGTAGGCGTGCGACGAACCAAATATCCGATATTTTCCCGCAAGGAATTCTTGGGTCATAACACCCACTGCCACAGCATGAAACATCTGAAGTCGTTTACCGGATCTGGGACGGTTGCGGGCAAAGCAACTACGTCGGAGAAACTGGAAGACTGCTCCGAACGCGAATCGCCGAATACGCGACAGCGGTGCGGAGAAATGACGCCGACTCTCAGGCTGCCGCGGTCCATTCGTCGAGACCCGACCACACATTCAAGTTCGATAAGACCGAAATTTCCACGAGATGTGATAGTCGCGTGAGCCGCGAGTTGCCCGAGTCATGGTCCACGGGACGCCAGATGGCCGAGCAATCATCACGCCAGCATCCAACAAGGGTGATGCGATTTCAGCAATTAACGACTTGCATCGGCGCATCGGCGGGCAACAATCCTCGACGAAGGGGAGAGCGGTTAATTATCACAGGTATGCAGTAGCATAGCGACTACATCCTACAAATACTGCAACTTGCTGTGCACGAATCACCCGTATCTGTCACTGTCTCTAATGATGGGTTCGAGGGCGAATTCGAAACGTCAGTCGAATAAAGCTCTTGTTCCAGCGGCCACTTCTACACCTGTAAGGTCTAATGGAGCGACATTACCCACTTTTTGGGGGGGGGAGTGGGAGTGGCGTATAAAGCACACGAACGGGACTCTTGCATTTTTACAGCGCCAGAATGTCCACCCCTGTAGGTCTGACGCAACAGCAACATCCGTTTTGGCAGCACAGGCCGCACTCGCGCGTGCCTTTTTCACATTGACCGCCTTATGTCGTCACAATCAAGTGTCCTCTGATGCTGCCTCTGCTGACTAAAACCTTCAATGCTGACCTCTACCTTTTGGTTTTTAACGCGTGCAGGTCGTATGCCTTCATGGTTTTTTCTTCTTTAGAGGTGAAGATGCTGGTGTCGGCGGCGGCGGCGGCGGCGACGGCATGCACCGGGGCGCCGGGTACAACGATGATGGTTTTTCTGCAAGGGCCACCACTACCTGAGGAGGCGGTGGGGGAAGGGTGTGAGAGCAGTGGTTAGGCGCATGTGAATAGGACTATTATGAGGGGCGACTTGTGTAGCATAAAACTCACCCTCTCTATACGAATTGTGTGTTTCATTAAATGAGGACGATTCTCAGCAAGCTCTATTCCAGGGGCCCTCTAGGCACTCGCGCTTGTTTCGCATGCTGTGTGTGTGTGTGTTTGTGCGTTTTTTCCTCGTCACGTGCTTCACAGACATCATAAAAACCTCGTCAAGAAGGCGCCACTTTAACCCAATTATCGGTCCGTGGGGCTGAGTTATCTCCACATTTGGCAGCCTTCCAAACCGTGAAATTTTAAATTCTGTGCTACTCGAAAAAAGGCACCATAACTGTGAACAGTGGTGTGCAGAGGGGCGCGGAGAGCACATCCGTTTTTCCTTCCCACTCCTATCATACACGAGTCGCTGGTCAATTAGAGGCGAGGTGTGGCACAGCGATTGGTAAAAAAAAGCCCTCACCTCATGCGTGTCATTCACTTGCCAGGGCAACTGTGTCGATCGTTTTGGATTCCTGAGACACGCGCACGGGAATCTGTCATAGTGGTCCACACATTCTGTTTCCCACACATTGGCACGACTTCGTTAATACGAATCGAGGCGGGACTGAGTGTGCCTTCTAGTCACACGGACCAGACATCCCACTCTTCCAAGCCAGGACTTTTTCGGCGTCGTGATAGTTGGGATGCTCCTTCGTGAAGAGGAATGTTTGCACATAGTTGACCTGGTTCTCTTGCCCTCTAGCAGCATTGCTGCCGGACATTGTCGGATCTCCTTCGAATGGACTACCCCCACCTCTCCCCCCCGGTGCGCTGGGTCACGTGAGGGTCACAGTAACCGGTGGCATGCATCAGATGAGAGCTCATGTTTAAACGTCTCCGTCGCCCAGTCTTTTTGCCAGTCGGGCAACAAATTCGGACAGACCTTCGCTTCATAAGGGCGGTGGGGCCGAAACTGGTGTGTTTTCCTTGATGGCAACTCAGCGCATTTCCACCAAATAGATTTGTTGCCGGGCGCTATCAAACCGCGCTAAAAGTCGTGGTTTCGAAGGTCCCCAACTGACGAAACAGTTGAGGCCTTCTCTTAAACGAGGGTCAAATTTCAATGACCACCTCTTAATCTGGCCTTTATGATGCCTCTTGTCCTCGTGCAGTTTAAATCTGTATGTGGCAGAAGTTGAACGACCACTTCGTGATACTTCGGCTTCCATGCCCAACCCGCTCCCTTGGCAGCTTGACCCCGACGGGCCGACGGTGTTTGGAAGAGAGACGAGCACTAAATGACGGGATAACTCTTTCTTACCCAGGACTTAGGATCAGGCCGCTATGGTTCCGTTTTAAGTGGCTCGCGTATGCAACTCCTGACTCTCTGGTGCACGCGGACTTATGACCATGTATTAGTTGGCGGGCTGTTTAGTTTTGCCAAACCCTGCACCTACAACCAGCATCGGTTGTTTTGACCTTGTCATCGGACCACGCGGAAGTCGAAAGAATTAGATTTGAAGGGCGCTTCTCTGTAAACAAATCCAAGCGCAGGCCTCCCCCACCGTGACGGTAGTTAAATTCGTTACTTCCGACAGTCAACCCACAGCTGAGTCCGGTGAAGGGACTTACTCAGCCACATTTCCGATCCGCTTTTCGCTGTTTCCGATCATCCCCTTCTCCCCCCCTCGTCCGCGAGCTGTTCGTGATCTGGTTTCGGCGCTTACTGTGTCTTCATAGGGCGTGCCCGATACGAAGGTCATAATAGCCGGCGTTGCCGCCAGCACTTCGTCCCTGACGGATTTTTTTAGCGTACACTGATGTTCAACAAAAGCTTGAGCGCATCCCGATGACCCTTATACGTCGACGGGTTTCCCAACTGTTGTGGTTTCTTGCTGCGGCGCCCTTAGATCAGCGGGTTTGAGCAGAGTTCGTGGACCCCAGCCCTCCGGTCGCTCAGAATCCTGCCGAATCGTGACTTAACGGCCGGCGGCTGCATGTTGCGGCTTGACGGAGGAATCATTATCTGTAGTTTCCAAACCTGGTCGTGGACCATTTCGTCCGCCGCTCAAACCCAACAGCACTAGGTTCCTGGATTTTTTCCGGCAACGGCGGATGACTTGTGACTTCCTTACTCGTTGCCCAACCTTGTTTGAAGTTGCTAATCTTACGCTTACTGCGACTGCCCGCTCGTCAAACTCAAGAGCCTACTTAGTTCACAACTAGCTCTTGCTGTAGTTTGCTCCAGCATCCGACAGTTGTGGACGCACTGACTGGTCATAAGCCCCGCGCAATCTGTCTTCCCACTGCCCACGATCTCGGTGAACACATTCTACTCTATGCCTGCTCACAGACGTCCTTCTTCGCCACAAGGAGGCCCTGGAATGCGAATGAGCAGAAAATAAAACAAGCATGAAGTGACGCTGAACAGGAGTTGGATGGGCCAAAACTCTGTGTGTCCATAATATTTTTTTACTGTAGAAGGACATTTACCGATCAGATTACCGGACATATTCGTCCTGCTGTACCTTAGGGCTCTGCCTGACATCGTCATGGGCAGTTGCTTGGCAACCAGCAATCATGCTGCAATGAATACCAACAAGAACAGGGGAAACCGAGATGAGCATATTTAGTTTATTAGCCGTCCTCAGCCAGCCCTAGCCAACCCCAAGTTTAAATGATCTAGGGTTCAAACGGGAACTCTTTTCTCCACGGAGCCACCAGCCCCATGTCCTGTGATTTTTAACCGGGACTATACAGTGCTCGAATTTCGTCTCGGCTAGTCGTTGAACCGTATGATCTACTAGTTGAGCAGCGGTTTCACACTATTCAAAATCAAGCAGGACTGATGTTCACTGGACTGCTCTCAACGCAGTATGTAATACGTCGGCTCGTTTTGTCTCGGAGTTGCGATTTACAGCCCCTTTAAGTGGTAGTGCAAAGATGGGCAGTAACCAATCAGAGTAGGCTTGTCGGCAAAGACTGATGTGGCCCTTTCCGGACTCTATTTCGGCAAAGCTTCCTTAATCGCAGTTGTTGACTTTTGATCTGCAACATGATATCACCGGAAAGGCCGGTAAACAGAGTTGGCAACAACCATAGGGAACGAGAGAGCCCACCGTTTCTTCATGCAATACTGCAATCAGATGTTACGGGTTGAGTGTTCAGGACAATTTATCAGTCCAGCCAAAACATCTACGGCCCAGTGATGAGAATAGGTAACGGTACCAAAGTTGAAGTCGGTCCTGTGAGTTTGCTATTAGGTCGGCCCTGGTCACCCATCGGTAGCAAATAAAAAGGCGCGACAGTTTATGGGCGCATGCTTCAAAGTAGTCATTAGGCAAACGTTAAGAGTCCGCAGGTACCAAATTCTGCACACATAAAACTAGCTAACGCGCGCGGTACCAGCGGGCGGCCCGTACACCCGAGGTGCTAACAGCGCCTCTGACGACCATAGCACCAGAGTTCAAAGGTATACTATGTACTGTTTATCTATCAGGGTGTTAATTTTCACAGACCCTTTTGTAACATTTAAAAGTTGACGCACAAGGCCAGGGTGGGCACAGGGACACGTTCAAAAAGTTATGTGTGACCAACAAGCTCGCGATACTAAATAGCACAATTGTGGGAGGAACTTTCCTGACGACCAAGTATGGCAACTGACAAGGTTTAAAAAGTTGAAATGTGCGCTTCCAACCCGCTTGGTATAAAAGGCATCCCATGGTTGTTGAATTCCTGCAACTTGCCTACAAGAAGGCTGATGAGGCCGCTGTCCTCGTCGTTGTCCACACAGTCTGCTTCCAGCCGTCTGTCAGAACTGCATTTCTACACTTGTTCGACATCCAATTGCACTACCAGCCGGCATTCGCCAGCTTCTGCCCACTGCCAGCTCCGCAGCGCTCCCCTTAACCTGTTTCAGACTCCAACGAACACTTTGCGCTGAGGAAAACCTATTAAAGCGCCTACTTACAGTGGCTGACCGATCTCATGAAATGTTGACTGAAATTCTGAAATGCGTTTTTGATTAGGAGGGATTACTTAGGCGAGGTTGTAATACTGATTATATTGCAGCATAATTCTATAATATTTCGAACTCGGCAGGATGTCAGCTTCTGAATGCACTGCTTTTAATCTCCTGTAAAAACTGTACTCGGTAAAAAAAATGAGTACTTGGGTAGCATGCATTTTTCCTATTGATTTTCGAAGGTCTTATACATCTACATATATTTTATAAAAAATGCATAAAATATGCTTTCTTTTGCTCATTTGGTAGTGAATCACATTGTCTTCATATTTTATGCTCGAAAAAGAGTATATTTAGGTTTAAAAAAGTTTCTAATTGATAGAGAATTACATTATCTTTATATGTAATTCTTGAAAAAGGAGTATAATTAGGTTTTAAAAAGCTTCTATGAGATTTTTTAAGACCGCCCAATGTCCATTCATGTAGCATAGTTCCTATCCATTTATCACTGCTCCTCATTAAATGAACATAGTCCGCATCCATTGCAAAATTTCATGGATTCCATATGATATCTTTTTAAAGGCATAAAAGAATGTATGATTTTTTTTCACGGAGAGCGAATTCACCCCGTAGACTGAAATCACTAAGCGCTAATGCAATGACTAATCAGAATAATCGGCAATTTTGAAACTTTTTAAAACCCTATTATACTTTTTTTCGAGTATTTCATATCAAGATGCCGTGATTCTCGATCAAACGGCTGAAAGGGAGCATATTTTTGTCCGTGGTTTCTATAAAATATATCTGAATTTGTAAGACCATCTAAAATCGATGGGAGAAGTGCATCCTACTTAAGTAGTCACTTTTTACCAAGTATGACTTCCGCGGGAGATTGAAAAGCAGTGTTTGCAAAAGCCGACATCCTTCAGAGTCGGAAATATTATATTATTATGTCGCAGTATACTCAGTATTACAACCGCGCCTAAGTAATCTTTCCTAGTCGAAAACGCATTTCAAAATTTTAGCCAACATTTCATGAGATCGGTCCCCCACTAACAAGAGCAAAGGAGGCCGTTTCTGGTCCATTAGCCATCGCCAGCCAGTCTTACTCGACCCCCATTGTGCGACACCGGGGTCTAAAACCTGTGTTCTGTTGGTAATCGAACGCTACTAAGTTCAACGCTCCGTCTATGAGCTACCGTCGCGTTGTATCGTCCCTGGTAGCTAACCTGCAGGGTTGTCCTGATCTGTTTAGTAGTTTGTATTCCAAACAGAGACGTCGAGGCGCTGGCACCTGCCGTAGACTGTTAGGCGGTGTTTACTGGGCGGAATCGTGAGGTTTCTAGGTGCACGCAAAGCCACTTTTCTCAGAAAACCCCCTCCGAACAGGCACTTTGGCGGTGGAAAGAGACCTCAGACGATGGGGACCATTCAGAGCCGTTTCATCGAGAGTGACTGGCACGCAAACTGCATGATAATGAGGAGGGCCTGTCTAGCATCGGCTCCTGTTTAATCTCTGATGTTTATGTGCGTGCGCGCACTCGGTTTGCGCGATGCAGCTGACGCGGGTTATGAACTCAAATCCAGGTCGTAAAGCATCACCACCCTCCCGCACCCTCCCCCCCCCACCCTGTGCTACCTGCAGTTTTGTGCACCACTCTTTCCGTCGAGGGCTACTCCTGGTTCTATCCCGCGCGCCTGACATGCCCTACGTGAATGTCTTGACCATGTCCTCGTTTTTATGATCGACTTACTGAAACCGCTGGTGCATACATTACCTGTTGCCCAGGCCTCGTGTGCTGATAGCATTGAGACTGTTTGATTGGTCGGCACGCTAATTGGCACCGGGCTATCGTGCCAGCTGGTCCCGATCTGCTTCCTCTCGAACTTCAGCGAATTCGAGTGTAGCAACGGCTACAGTATGCCGATCTTTGAGAGAGAGATAGAGGGACGCGAATGCCCTTTGTCCTGAGCTCCTATGGGTCTAGTTCGTATACGGAGCAGAACCAACAGGCGAAACGGGTAGCCATAGTTGTTTTTTCGCCTAGGCCTGTCTCTCGATCGCAGCATGCGCGGAAGGTGACAAAGACTGACTCATTTTAGTTTACCCGGCATACATTTTCGTCGTTTGTGGGTCATGAAATTTCGTGGTTGGAAAGGTTGCCGATCGGCGGGATCAGCGACCGAAGTAGGGGAAAATCTCAACTTTTACAGCGAGAAGCGGCATCTAGTCGATGCTTTTTGCATTTGACACGTGAGAGCCAGGCCTGCTGCCGCATCTACGTCAATTTCCGGTCATCCGACCATTGAAACTCAACGACAGTTTCGACTGTATTCATTGCGTGCTCCACAGCAAGGTGACAACAGAGACAGTGACCTGCCCGTGAACTAGTCTATAGTGTTGGCAGACTTTCGCAGCATCTATTGCACTCTCCTCCTGATCCATCTGGGTCTAGTGTCAAAACAGAGTCAGGAAGATCGGATGCGGGAGTGGGCGCCTCTGGTCCACAATGAACAGTTGACCAGGATTTTAACCAACAGTAACAATGAGGGATTAGCGGCAGGAGTCCAAATTGGCGTAACGTGAGCCGATAACCGAGGCTGCCACCGCACCCAGAATGTTGGCATCTGTTATGGATGCGCATTCCCGGCAACGTCTGCCAGAATCCGATGTGGCCCTTTTTAGGGCAACATTGAAACTCCGTGGATGTGAGACGCGAGAGCGAGGTTGATGCTTCGCAAGTCTCACCGCTGTAATCTGAATAACGACAGTTGCAACGTCATTGTCAACAACGTCCGCCATTTACACCACGCCATGCTGAAAGTAAGAATCGTGGCTTACGCGTGCCTCCGTTTATGATAATAGTGGACTTGCTCTGTATCTGCCGCACCCGTTCCTCCACCCGGACCCGGTGTCATTATGGAGCCAAAAAGACCGGAGTGGCGCCGGTGGCTGGCATGGCGATAACCCGTACCTAGGCGCTTCCCTACGCCACCTAATCCACAACCTTCACTGACCAGGATTTTATGCATCAAGAAAGGAGGCAACTCGGATTCCATTCCCAATAGCGTATGGCGGACCCCGATCTAGCCTCTGTGTTGGTCCAGTGCATCTGCCACGTGGCCCGTTTCGTGGGTGGAATCTGAATAACACTGAAGTTCCCCCAAGAAGTCGTTGAGCTATACGATCTAGTATTTGGGCAGCGGGTTCACGCCATTTTTGATCAATCTTCACCGAACATTGCTTTCCTCTGTGCTGAATCTCTTGAATATGTCTAGTTCAGTTCATCTGTTCTACCGGCCTTCCACGCCCCAGCATCTTTTCCTCAACTCATTCGCAGTACTTGTACTTGATACGACTGCGGTCATTGCTGATCTAGCCGGCCTCGCTGATGTCACGAACTGTACCTCTCCACGCGTGACGATCCGCGGCAGCAGATCTGGACAGCTCAACTCCCTCTCTCCGCCAACGACGGAGACCGAATACCGAAGGTCCAAGAACCACCTCCATGTCTTGACGAACTGTGTCGAGTCAGGTTTTGAACTGACCTCCTCTTCGATGCCTCCAATGGGTAGCGATGCCGGATCAAGGGCAGTAACACTGAGTCTCTGAGGTGGACGACGAAAAACATGACCGAACCACTTCAGTCGTCTTTCTTGGATGGCCTGAGTTATCCTTGCGATGTTGCCGCAGCGAGCGCGGACTGTCTCATTTGAGACTAATTTGGTGAACTTCACTCGAAGGATGGTCCTCAAGCAGTGTTGGTCAAATACCTCTAGTTTTCGCTTGTCCTCAACGCACAAAGCCTAGCATTCGCAACCGTAGAGAAGGACAGACCGGACAGATGCACAGTGCACGTGAATCTTAGTGGCGATGGAGAGGTCACGTCGGATCCATAGGCATTTCCGAAGGCTTGAGAAAACCCAGCGGGCAGCATTGATTCGGGAGACAATGTCGTCCTTACTCTGTCCATTTGGCAGCAGCTTCGCCCCGAGGTATTTAAAACTGTCTACTTCTTTAAGTTGACAGCCATCAAACCCACGGACTGCCTTCTCCTGGCGGACCCCGATCTAGCCTCTGTGTTGGTCCAGTGCATCTACCACGTGGCCCGTTTCGTGGGTGGAATCTGAATAACACTGAAGTCCCACAACTAGTCGTTGAGCCATACGATCTAGTATTTGGGTATCGGGTTCACGCCATTCAGGATCAAGTAGGACACACCCCTTCCCCCTATTTTATCAATCTTCACCGAAAATTGCTTTCCTCTGTGGTGACTCCTCAATATGTCTTGCTCAGTTCATCTGTTCTACCGCCCTCCCACGCCCCTGCTTCTTTTCCTCAACTCATTCGCAGCATCCGATAGTGTCTCTCTGCAGGTGGCCAAACCACTCAAACTAACAGGCTCCCTCTCAAGTCACTTGTTTGCTACGATTACGATCTAGTGAGCCATCGCACCCGCTGGCGTCCTTTCGACCAGCAGCACGATACTACTTTTAGCCGGCTATCCTAGCCACCAGCCCACAACCGCGTACATCACACTAGTGCTGGAAATGTGACTATCCATATGGTGGTAAGGGGCGCTCACCGATCGTTCTTACGGAACTCACTCGTTCCGTTGTGCCTTACGGGCTCTCTCTCTCTCTCGAGCCCAACCAGCAGCCGCACAGCGGCACATGATATATAGGCAGAATGGCATTACCGACAAAGACAAGGGAGACTGGAATGGCCATTTCTGGCTTATTAGCCATCGTCAGCCAGTCATACCCAACCCCGAAGTGTGGAACACCCGAGACGTGGACTTCTAGCAAACAGGCCGCAAGTTCGAGCCTCGGGTGTTCCACACTTCGAGGTTGGGTATGACTGGCTAACGACGGCTAATAAACCAGAAATTGTCATTCCAGTCTCCCTTGTATTTGTCGGTAATGCCATTATGACTATCCATATGACTGACCGTTGTATTCTCTGGCCTCCCTGACACTTGACCTTTCTCTAACTCCCCCCCCCCCACTTACTTCCCTTGTAGACTTGTGGTCTTGGCGTTCTAATAGGCACCATGGGCGCCAAGCGTGCGATCATTGTAGGCCTGACCTTCGAGGTCTGCCAGCTGGCCATGTTCGGCTTCTCGAGTTCTGCGTGGATCCTCTGGACGGCCGGTGGCGTAGCAGGTCTCGGCACAATCACCTATCCGGCACTGAGCGCCTTCCTATCCAATCATGCCAATTCGGACCAACAAGGTCTCACTCAGGTAGGCACTCCCCTCCTCCTGTACTCCGTCGTTTTTACGGGAGACTGAAACGGTCATTTCTTGCTTTTGTCGCTGTCAGCCCGCTGCCGGTATAAGGGGACATCTTGTCTCTTTTGTCAACGGCCTTCCCGTTGGGGATCGCGCCTATGCGTAATGGGACTGTGTGATTAAGAGAGAACTCAGAACCGCATAGGATCAGTATTTGCCAATGTGAGCCTAACTGTATGAGGGAATACAACTTTTCCCTATTGCATCGAAGCTCCTGTTTAGAGACGCTGTCGTGAACACTGAGTCATTAGACGATCTTGTCCGGGGAAGACAGTTGAAACTGAAGTAGCCGTTTTTCGACGTATTTGTCCTAATCCCAGGACCCGAACCTGCATTCGGTCGTTTTAAAGTCAATTAGTCTGCCACATGCTAAACTCGACTCATGCCTTTGTAGGTCGGTGAGGTCATATACAGTAGGTGGACTACCTCATGAAATGTCAACCGAAATTCCGAAATGCGTTTTCGTTTCGAAAAGATAAATTAAGTAGGGTTGTAAAAATAGTCAGCCTGAAACAGAATTCAATAATATTTCAGTTATCACAGGATGCCGGCTTTCGAATGAACTTCCATCCGGCTGCATGCAAAAACTACACTCTGTAAAAAAGGACTACTTAACTAGCATGCATTTTCTCATTGATTTTCGATGCCCGTAAAAATTCAATTATATTTAATGGGAAACATGCATAAAAATATTCATTCTTTTGCTCATTCGGTAGATACTTACGTCTTCTTCCAATTTTATACTCGAAGGAGAGACATAATTCGGTTTTAAAAAAGTTTTCTAATTCCCGAATAATTTTGAACCCGCTCTACCGTTACACTTGGATTCAGGGTTTCCAAACTACAAGCCATATATTTTCCGCGCAAGGAAAACTACACATTTCTCTACGGTAATAAAGAGGGACCATATAGGGTTCATAAAATCAAGCAGTGGATTTGATCCATATTGTTAACTTTACAAGCCACATTGGTAAATGCAGAGAAATGACGATTTATGAACGACCATTTCACGGTATCTAAAAGTCCCACAATTAGCTCGTGTTTTTATTTCACACTCGTGGGTTTTTTAATTCCTTATTAGCACGTTTTGTCTACCTTAACCACGCATGCAGTTCGTGGACTTGTTTGAGCACGTTAAACGACACGGGGGATTTTGGGCGGGCACAACAGCCGACACGAATTCGGGCAGTTGGCTACGTCAGGTGTCAGACTTTGGGCCATTCCGTCTTCATGCCGTTTGCGGTGTGCGATTAGCAGTTTTATAGTAGGCATTAATCTACCATAACTGTCCTCATAACTGGCGCACCTTTTACGTGAGTTTTAAGTAAACAGCTGGTGCGGAACAGCGCACGTCACCAGCAAGCCAGGTAGGATTTGTTTGACTGGCGAGCAATCGATGAAATGCGCAAGCCGACCGGACGGCCAATAAGGACCTGTGTGCGTGCTTCCGTTCTTTAGCACGCCGTCCTCATTGGTTGATCCAACTCGTCTTAATTGCTATCGATAAGTCCTTCCCACAATCGGTTCTTTCTTAGGCACTCTCGAAGGCTCTTTTGTCTAGACGTCGAGTTTCGCTCTCGAGTTTACTGGCGTCCAAATCTCAGGTGACTCTCAGGCCAGTCTTTGCCCGAGAAAAATGGCCCTGGCTAACTCATCAATTTTTGCAATTTTCCCACACGTCTGCTCTGGTGAAGCACTGGTGCATGAGTGTAATTCATTTCCGCTGGTGTTTTTATGACCGTAGACGTGCTAAACGATTGATGGCAACTCCTGTCACTAGTTGGATGCCCACAGTGAATTGGCGAGCCTTCCAAGTCCCGACTAGGTGCGCTGGCACCAAGTCAAGTAGACCTCCATAAATTGCTATCCAGCCTCATCATCAGTGGAGTATTTTTTTCGGTATTTACCCTTGCAAGCAGGGGACGCTCCCCCCCCCTGTCCCACCTCCTCCTCCCCACCCCTAGTAGTCTTTGTCAATGTGGCTTCATCGCTGGCAGCGCCTTTGTCGCCTCGTCATCGTAAATTGGCCAAACTCTCAGTCTTTGTTAGTTCGTGCGGCCGTCTAATTCTCTCCTCCCCCCATAAATTTCCAAGTGGGTGCTCTATTGCACGCAGTACAGTAGGTTGGCTAACTCATGAAATGTCAACCGAAATTCCGAAATGCATTTTCGTTTCGGAAATATCAATTAAGTAGGGTTGTCAAACTAGTCAGCCTGCAACATTATTCTATAATAATCCAATTACCTCAGGCTGTCCATTAACATTTGGTTTGGTTGCCCATAGTAGGATGGGACTTGCGATACTCCCCTGTGGGAGGAAGTTGCCTTTGATGCAACTGACAGGTGCCGACTTCACGAATATCTCGCAATGGTTTATCGCTTAAGGTGTTCAAGAGATTAGAAGAACTAGGAAGAGATGGGGAGGAAGGGAGGCCAGGTACGGTCGAAATCAGGACGAGCCATGGAGAAGAGTGGAAAAGAAGAGTGTTCTCAGGCATTCTCTGATCCTCAATAACTTGTTGCGACACATAAGCACTTTAAAATACAGCAGGTGGACTAACTCACGGAATGTCAACCAGAATTCCGAAATGCGTTTTCGTTCCAAAAAGATTGATTAAGTAGTGTTGTAAAACTAATGATCATTGACCGTGATTCTATACTAATTCAGTTACCTCAGGATGCCGGCTTTCGAACGAACTTCTTTCCTGCTGCATGCAAAAACCATACTCTGTAAAAAATGACTGCTTAATTAACATAAATTTCTCTCATGGATTTTCGATGCGCTTGAAAATTCAATCATAGTTCATGGAAAACATGCATAAAAATATTCATTCTCTTGCTCATGCGGTAAAAAATTACGTCTTCTTCTGATTTTATACTCGAAAGAAGAGTATAATCCGGTTTTAAAACTTTTCCAATTCTCGAATAATTTTACTTGCATTCAGGGTTTCCAGACTACAAGGCTTATATTTTCCGCGTACGGACAACCACACACTTCTCTACGGTATTAAGAGGAGACCATATAGGGTTCATAAAATTTAGCGGTGGATTCGAGCCATATTGTAAACTTTTCAAGGCACACTGGTGAATGCAGAGACATAACGTTTTATGAACGGTCATTTCGCGGTATTAAAAAGTCTCACAATTAGAAACTTTTTTAAAACCGAATTCTACCATTCCTTCGAGTATAAGATTGTAAGAAGACGTAATTGTCTCCCAAATGAGTGAAAGAATGAATATTTTTATACATGTTTTCCATGAAATATAATTGGACTTTTAGGGGCATCGAAAATCAATGAGAAAAATTCATGCTACTTAAGTGGTCATTTTTCAAGGAGTGTAGTTTTTGCATGCAGCCGGAGGGAAGTTCATTCGAAAGCGGGCATCTGGAGGTAACTGAATTATTATAAACTTATACGGAATTATAGAATTATACTGTATATTGTCTTACAACCCTACTAGATTAATCTTTTCGAAACGAAAACGCATTTCGGAATTTCGGTTGACATTTCAGGAGTTAGCCCACCTACTGTACTGCGCGCAAGAGAGCACCCACTTGGAAATTTATGGCTGTCGTTAGCCGGCCGTTTGTCAGTCGCGGATTGGGAAAACCTGGGATGGCACACTGCTGCAATCATATCAGTCAGTACGACCGCCATGCGTGTTTCTATAACCCGAGGTCCTACCGACAAAAGCGTGCCCGTGGCAGCAGCTGATAGGCCGTTTGTCTCACATGCAAGATGAACGACTGTGTGGGAATTAAAACCTCACTTCCTCGCGGTCATGGACTAGGCTATGTTCGTCTAAGTCCGAAACATTAATTCCAGTCTCCTTGACATACGTCGTCTTCGAAGTTAGGAAGTTTATATGGAAGCTCAGGAATGTTCAGGGACTAATAGGTTTGCCAATAGAAGCGAATGGACAACTCCCAGGAAGCAGTCGCGGTGAAGGAGACACGATGGATGGGACAAGGCCTTTGTTCGCCTGACGTTTCGGATTCCTGCTCAAACCCATCACCAGAGACATTAGCAGATACGGATCTCTGATGATGGGTCCAATCAGGAATCCGAAACGTCAGACGAATAAAGCTCTCGTCCCAGCGATCGTGTATCGCCTTCTTCACGACCAATAGGCTTCTTCTAAAGGTGAAACTAACTTATATAGCCCCCTCTACGACATATTAAAACACGAACCGCCTACAATAGCGGGGACTTTGAACCAACTCCAGTGCAATTAGGGTTGGGTTAAGGATTAGGCTTAAGGTTAGATTTAAAGTTAACGGTAACTAAGCCAGAATCAAGTCCATGGTTAAGGTAAGGGCTAGCGTTAACTGCAGAGTTGAGGTTAGGGTCAGGGTAAGGACATCAGCTTAGTTTTCTATTAGGGTTATTGTTGGGGTTGGGACACGGGAATATTCTGCCCCTTCCGGAGTTTTTCGCAGGTCCACCTTCACTACTTGAGGAGGGGGGGGGGGGCGTTCCTACTCCCATGTCCTGCTCTGGGGGCCACATAAGTCAGTCCTACCCTTCCTGCAAACGGTTGCCCTGCAAACTGCTACAGCTTGTTGCCGAGTTGTCCCCTCGTCAGAAATAGGCGAGTTTCATGGTGACAACTCAGTGGACCTCTAGATACCTCGAAATGTCGCTTGTAGTTTCGTCTAAAGACGCTGATTTTCGGCTCTGTGTAGAGCACGTGTCACACCTGGCCTGTCCATCCTCCCACTCCCCCCCCCCTTTCTCTGAATTTTTCAGGGCCTGCTCACTGGTATCAGAGGTCTCTGTGGTGGCCTTGGACCTGCCCTCTACGGCTTCATATTCTTCATCTTCCAGGTCAGTCTCACTTCCCCACTTCTCCTTACTTTTAATGACAATGCCAGTGGGGAGTTAAAAGCCGACACGGAAATAGTTATTTCACCCGCTGGCAAAGGCCAGTCCAAAGTCACTACTGGCGCAGATGAACAGAACTCTGGCTTCACTTTTAGAGGGATATAGTGTTATTAACACCAAAGACAGGTATGTAGCAAAGCTCACATGAGAGCAGCTATGAGGCGATTTTACGGTCACCCAAAAGTACACAAACCAGATGTTCCTTTTCGACCAATCGTATCACTCCGAGGCACACCCAGATAGGAGCTTGTAGGCTGGCTATTCCAGAAGATAATGTTCCTAACCGCGGACTCACAAGAAATAGCGCACTTAGCAGAACAATTTCTCGACAGAGTAAAGGTGGTCGCAATCGAACTGAACGGAGGGGAGGCTGCTGTCATTTGATGTCATCTAGCTCTGCACGTCCACACCATGGACCCTTGGAGTCGAAAAGCTCAGTGACCTGTTTCGTCAAAATTAAGATGAGGGCGATGGCCGACCCACGGCTGAGGATCTCATAGAATTAATGGGGCGCTGCCTCAATACATTCGTTACTTTCGACGGGATCACATATAGGCAAAGTAGAGCCCTTTCAATGGGTTCACCAATTTGGGGGTCCATTGCTGAGGCGGTTCTTCAAAAGCTCTAGAGGCAACTGTTTTGGGGACCACAAACCCAAGATTTGGGCGCGCTTCGTTGACGACCTCTGCGTCGTCATCGACTAAGATAAAATTGACCATTACAAGGAACAACTGAATTTGATCATCCCCGACCTGCAGTTCGCGATGAAAGGAGAAGTGGATGAGAGATTTCCATTCTTTGATGCTCTCGTTTGCCGCCAACCAGACAACTGAGGACGTCAGTCTACAGAAAACCGACGAACATGCTGCAAATGTTCGGTTACAATAGCAATCCCTCATGGCAACACAAACGAAGCTGTGTATGCACGTTGTATTGGCGGGCCCAGGCGGGGAGTTGGGAAGAAAGAGTGCGGTAGATGCCGTGCAAGTCGCCGCGCCTGCTGCACCCTGCTGTGTAGCTCACGGTGGACATCGTCGAAATCGACGGTCGATCTATTGGCGGCCGAAAACCCATTGCTGCACCCCAGCCACCAAACTGGACAAGATTAGGCTGTTCTGAGAGCTTTTTAGAGCCAACGGCTGTCCACGGACATTCGTTGAACGGGGCCGGATGCAACAAAGGAAGCGCAATGAAGTCTGCCAAAATCTTGGAAGGGCATTCTGATCGTGAAAAGTCGTGGCTAGATCCATCTCACCGCTCAGATTAGTTGCTCACGGGCTTAACTTAACAATCCACCAGCAAGTGATGTGGTCAAAAGACCCTATCCCCTGTCAGATGTCGGTCGTTATCTACCGACGCCATGGTAGCTACCGAACTTACAACTACGTTGGGGAAACCGCTCGAGCGCTACAAACGCGAATGCACGAGCATCAGTTAGCCGTCCCAAGGTTGGACCCAAAGTCGGGCACAAATCTGACACATCTCCAACCTTGACGCCTTTGAGATCGTGGGCCGAGACGATGATCACACAAGAAAGCAGGTGCAAGAAGTTTGGATGTCCATCGAGTGCTCCGTCAACCACATTAATTTCAGTATGTTATTGCCGACAAAGACAAGGGAGACTGAAATGGCCATTTCTGGCTTATTAGCCGTCGTCAGCCAGTCATACCCAAGCCCGAAGTGTGGAACACCCGAGGCTCGAACTCGCAACCTGTTAGAAGTCCACGCCTCTAACCACTGGGCCACGAGCCAGTGGTAATAACATACTGCCTATGTGATGCGCCGCTGTGCGGCTGCTGGTTGGACTCGAGAGAGAGAGCCCGTTAGGCACAACGGAACGAGTGAGTTCCGTAGGAACGATCACATTGATTTCCTTTCTGTCCGACTTTACGAACCCTTTTGACGGGGGAACAATCGGGGCCGCCAATTATCTCCGCGGTCAACGAGGGCGGGTGACAGAGGTCACGGTGAAATGTGGGTCAGATGCAGCCACACAAGCGGCATTGGCGGACTACGCCCCAAACAAAATGCGCCATTTTAGCTGAGCACTGGGCGCATGACTTTCTAGTCTCCGGAAATGAGTAGGCGAAATAAGTACTCGCAACGTCAGCCTCAAGTAAACCGCTTTGGTTCATAAGGGTATTCGAAATCCCGCGAACGCTTGCATGGCTCCGCTGGTGCTATGCAGTCAGTCCTAACTGTGCATAATTATATTACTATTTCGTGCCATTTCCGATGCCTTTGCATACAGCTCTTGGCCCAACTCGTGTGGGCAATCGCTCCAACCCACTCGTCTCCTGGCGGGTTCTTGGGAGAAGATGAAGTTTCCGTCAAAACGGCCTCCTACACTAGGTATTGACTTATATTTCGGATGAAATCACACAACCAACAGACGGCACGCTTTTACAACGAACTGTATGGTTATGTAACCCCACCTGATGGACACAACACTGCTGGGGTTAGGGTTAGGAGTTAGAGTTAGAGGTTAGGGCAACTATTTCTCAACCACTCAAAATGCAACTGTGCATTCCCAATAGCTTTTCATTTGCATACATCTACTTAACCTCGTCGCCTGTGCGTTTCCCGGTCACACCTGTAAAAAGCCCTATGACCACCCGGTCCCGTATTGCATGTGGCTGGAGTTTGTTTACCTCAGGTGATGCTACATTGCCACATTTGACAGAGGCATGTACCCCGTCGTTCTTTTGTACTCGACCAGTGTGCATATCTTACAGCTTGCGATACCTTTTCCTGAGGGATGTCTACGTGCACACACACAAAATAAATCTCAAATTGGAAACATTAGTTTTGCAGACTGATGCCTCGGGAGGTTCTGGATTTGTATGTCATCGCCCTTCCGCGATGGCTACAACTGAATGGTAGACATGTGTGTTTCAAGACTTGGATTGGTGTGGTCCTATATTGTAATGTACTATTGTAGTGGGTTGGCAGTTCAAAGGGTCTGTAAGCGTGTGCTATGCCAGTATCAGCAAGCCATGGCCCTCGCGGCGTGGTGTGCGCTGGCAGTTCTCTGGCATCTGGTTTCCCGCCGGTAGATGCGCTTGCGCTCCCGCTAGATACACAGGTGGTGGCCATGGCTGCCCAATCATCCTCGTCGCTCTGGCCTCTGTTGGGAAGTTGTTGGCGAAAAATCCTGGTCAAGTGTATGTTGTGGACCAGGGGGTGTGGTGGCATGCCTAGGTGCGGCTCTGGCCACGCCATTCACCTGCGCCCTCCCCCACCTCCGGTCTTCTTGAGTCTGTCTTGCCACCGGGTCCAGATGGGGAGTGGAGAACAGCGAGCGCGGTAGATGCTGTGCAAATCCACTATCACCATAAACTAACTCACGCACAAGTCACTGTCCCTGCTCTGCCTTGCTGTGGAGCACACGGTGGACATCGTCGAAACGGACGGTCGAACTCTCGGATTGGCACTGGTCAGGGAGCGTCGTCAATTCCTCATTGACATTTCCGCATCGTAGTCACTTCCATGTGATGTTTCTTGACAAACATCTGGGGTAGTGCTCATGGAATTGGTTGCTCGCGCCCCATCTGAAGATACCGTCAATTTCGTCCCTCCTTACCGGCAGTCCACTGTGTATAATCTTTTAGTTTTTTCAGCGCCCTGCGCATACTACTGACCCTAATTGAGCCGCAGTGGCACGTCTTCCAAACTAAAGATAAGATGTGGTTATGTAGCCCAACCTGGTGGACACAATACTGTTGGGGTTGGGGTTAAGGTTTAGTGTTAGGGGTTAGCGCTACTATTTCTCAACCATTCAAAGTAGAATCGCGCATTCCCAATAGCTTTTCTTTTGCATACAACTACTCAACATCGTCGCCTGTACATTCCCCGGCTCCACCCGTAAAAAGCGCTATTACCACCCGGTTCCGTATTACAGGTGTCTGGGGTATGTTTACTTCAGGTTGGGCTACCTAACCACATCTGACTGAGAAAGCTCTGCGATAGGATTCTGAATCGGTCAACTGATGCCTTGACAAGAAGATGTCAGCCAGCGCTTCTAGTGGCAGTTGGAGGCATCACAGATTTTCACTTATGGGTGCAACAGTTCTAGTCCCAGGTGAGTAAGGCTCCACAGAGGTCGAAGTCGCCGAAACGAATATTTCGCTCCTCGGAACTCCATCATCCGTGGCAGGGAAGGCAGTGTCTATGCATTTGTTTCGCCGCATACACAACTGCCTGCTAGAGATATTAATGCGTCACGTCTTTACCTCTTCTCGCCTTCTGACTTGTCCTGCTGATCTCCCACAACCTCTGCAAACCTTCCTCAGCTTCGTCTGTGTAATTGGCAGGCTTCATTAAGGTCGCTTGTACTTTTCTGGAGGGCAGTTGGAACGTGTGCCATCCTGCTTCAGCCCAGCCCACTTTTGGCCGCTAAGTTTCAAGCCTGTCGTGTGTACACTGGGTCAGCGTACTGTCCGATTATTGGGCCTCTTGTGGTGCCTTGCGGCCTTCAGGCGACAATCCCGTCACTCCGTTTCGCCGAATAGCTGTGCATGCTGTTGGGCGGTTGTGCCCCGATTCGGACCATGGCTCCGACGCCAACATAATTCCCTCTCAGGTTGTGCCACGTGACCAGCAAATGCCGTAGTAGAACCTGCACAAAAATGTATATATTTAACTCCGGCAAATGAACACCGCAGTCTCGTTGCACACGAGGTGGGAATTGGCTGTATCCGAAGGCCATGTGGGACAGGCCTATGACTGGTGAAAGCATAATTACTTTCCCAGCAGAGTGCCACGTGTATTTCGTTGACGTTTTCTTACGTTCGTTAGATCGGGGGGTAGGGATGGTATTGCGATCAAACTTCCTCCTTAAGGTAGTACTGCGCGACCGAATTCAGGGACATTCACATTCCGTGTGCCCGTATGAGACCCTTTTGGAGTCTCCTTGTTTCCTATGTGATTATTTGTCCTCGCCGCGATAACGATGTCTTCCACCACCGTCGTGAGGAGGACACAGTGGTGATTTGCGCGTGGAATGAGTCACGGTGGGGGGAACTTGCTCTGTGTCTACCTCACTCTCTCCCCACGCCTGCCGCGTTTCAGTGGCAAGGCAAAATCACAATTGACGGACGTTGCGCCCTATCGCGTTGGCCAAGCGTGCTAATCCAGAGTGGCGTCTCTCCTACCTTGTTGAGGAGGGCCTTAGCGGCCAAATTTGGAAGACGGCAAAACAGTGCTTGCCACCTTATACCTGCCCTCCTAATGTAAGTCTTCTTGCTCTCTCTCTCTCGTCTGCCCGTCGTACAGGTGGACCTTAATGTCCGACCCTCCAATCAGTCCATTCTGGGCGGTCTACCTCCTCCGCAGCCGCAAATCAACAAGGACTTG
>CACRXP010000927.1:96578-115766 GCA_902702965.1 Spirometra erinaceieuropaei | reverse complement strand
CCATACTAAAATATTTGGAACCATTTTGTGGTGTGACTCACCTTTGGCTTCCTGCTTCTGTTACTGTTTTGCTGAGGCGCCTTCATGGGGAATTGTTGTGCCGATATTGTGACTTATCCGGCTGAGACATCATGCGTAAAGCGAGACTGTGTCCACTTGCCAATTATGTTTACTTGACAAGCTCTTATTTCGTAGCTGTACCTGTTAGGGGTTGGGAGTTAGAGTTAGGGATTAGGCTGGGGCTTGTCTACTGCAGGTACGGTTACGAAATAAGTTCCTACCGAAAGATGAGTTGGACGCCAACTGAGAGGACGCAGTATTCTGTAGAGAAAGATTGGAGAATCCGTTGGGGAAAAAAACTAGCAACTGAACGAGAGGACACGTGCCATGGATTACCTGTTTTCCTATCGTTTACGCGCTCTTACTTCATAACTTCCAAATTGCTCAGTCTGTTCCGGTACCTGGGTTTGAGAAATAAAGCAAACGCATAACTGGAATGCGGGTTTTCTCAATGTTTTCAGAAATTTCATTAATTACCGCCTTCACCTGCCACACTCATAAAGTCCCTATTGACATCCCCCTATTTCAAATGAGAGCACGTACGCTAGCGTTGCCTATTTTTCCTTCCGTACTTAGTTTGTCCAGTCCGATTATCTGAATTCTATCCTTCTTAATGACTGTGGACTGCCCTAGGGTTCTGTATTATCTCCTTGTCTCTTTTCACTTCACGCTGTCAAGCTGGGATGAACAACAACTACCTTCATGGATAGTATGTTGATGTTATTATTGTTGCCAATCCCCTCATAAATGAGGCTGGAGAAGTGTAGCGCAAGAAGTCCTTGGTTTTCATAAGCCATTCTCCAGCATCGTCTTTGGATGTTTAAACCGGTAGCAAACCGCGCTAAAGTTCTGAATAAGCGGAATACAATAGCTCAAATATATGTCCATTTTGCTCAGCCTTATTTATAAAAGGGAGGCGTGACAGTTAATTTCAGATTTTAATTATATGGCTAAAATAGACCTCTTTATCTGTATTACCCATAAATAAACGAAGCCATGGCAAAACCAACTTCAATGCAAAAGATGGAGCAGGTTGTTCGTAGGTAAAATCAAAAATTTGCATCGAAAAGCTATAAGTTATTTATCGCTTTAGGAAGCTACGGGAAGGTTGCAAAAGCTAAGGCGGATGGGAGTTAGGGTTAGGGGTTAGGCTGGGGCTTGTCTACTGCAGGTGCGGCTACGAAATAAGGTCCGACCGTTTCCACTTTTTTCACAAAGCTCGTCTTAGATAAGTGGTGTAGTGTTGATGTAATTTCACTGGAACCGTGAGGTTCCCCGGCATGGTCGTTTGACGAAACACTCTTTCTGTCTGCCTTGAAGCTCAAATGGAGTGCCCGCACCACCGGTCTCGCGGCTACAAGTAATGCTCGCAACCGATAAGACAACGAGCCCATGGTTCGACGGTGGGATGTCTTTGTTAGTGCTCAACGAATCAGGAATCCGGGTTCGGTTCCCCGGCTACCAGGGCCTGGGTTTGGAACAACTTACAATGAGTGCTCCAGTCGCTCATCCCTTTGTTGGTGTTAGCCTGTTGTGTTGGACGCGGGAATAAGCACCCCTCCTTGTCACTGATGATGTTACGCTAAATCCGACGTGGTACCTAATGCATTCTCCTTAGTCTTTGTCGGTATACTCATTCTGAATGTGCCAACAGTTGCCGTGCGATTGTCTGTGGAGCTCTAGATCAAGCTCCAGAACACAACGAGACCAGTGGGTCCCGTAGCACAGTAGGGCTGACGACGGCTTATAAGTCAGAAATGGCCATTCCAGTCTCCCTTGTCTTTGTCGATGATGCTGCCCTGCCTATATCACGCGCTGCTGTGTGGCTGATAGCGGAGCTTGAGAGAGAGGGCCCGTAAGGCACAGTCAGACGAAAGAGTTCCGTCGTTCCAGTCTCCTCTGTCTTTGTCTTTAACGCTATTCTGCAAATAGACTGGTACCTGTAGGCAGCATGTGAATGCATCACGGTCATTCCGCTAAGGCCGATAACTTTCGGTTTAAATGTTTGTGTCAGCTTACGGATCGAACCTGAGCTGGTTTGTGCCGAAACACAACATCAAAAAAAAACAGCGACTGAAATTCTCACAAGAGGTGACAACCTCGTGAGCCGCGAGTTACCTGAGTCATGGTTCATGGGGCCCCAGATGGCCGAACAATCATCACGCCAGCATCCAACACGGGTGATGAGATTTCAGTAACTAACGGCTTGCATGTCAGCCATCAAACAATTAGCGCATCAGCGGGCAACAATCCTCGATGAAGAGGGGAGCGGTTAATTATTATATGCATGTAGTAACATAGCGACTTCATTCTATAAATACTGCAACCTCCTGTGCGCGAATCACCCGTATCTGTCACTGTCTCATACGGAACTCACTCGTTTCGTTGCGTCTTACGGGCCATCTCTCGAGCCCAACCAGCAGCCGCACAGCGGCGCATGATATAGGCGCATGACTGGCTGTCGACGGCTAATAAGCCAGAAATGGCCATTCCAGTCTCCCATGTCTTAGTCGGTAATACCATTGTGCCTATATTATGCAATTCACACGCCGCTGTGCGGTTGCTGGCGAGGCCCATGAGAGAGCCCCAAGACAACCGGACAAGTAGCCCCCATAGCTCGATCGGTGAGCACCCTCTACCCGTACTGTCAGGACAACGAGTCCGTGGCTCAGTGGTTGGAAGCATTGGACTTCTAACCAACAGAACGCGGATTCCAGCCTCATGGTAAAAAGAACCGGATCAGCGTACTTTGTCAGGCACGTTCTGCATCGAGAGCCGCCATGCCACGGTGTACGACTTGACTGCGAATTTTCCTTACCAATACGTTATAGGTTTTTACCGGCGGGCCCTGAAATCGTGCAGCAGCGGTAGCAGTTTTGCCCCTCCGTAGTCCACCTTATTGCACTCCCCAAACACTACCTATCGTGTTTACTAGCGGAATTATCAGTATCTTGATCTGCCTGGCCCAGGGTCTAAACGATGCCAGTAATAACTCGGGCGCTTTTATATCCGTATAAATTTACAATCTTTTCCCCTCGACCCATTTCTCTGCAGTCACTACTCCCCGGCCCGCCCTTCGCCTTCGGTGCCATCCTCGCTCTGACTGCCATAATTACAGCCATCTTCCTTCCCGAGGATTCTCGTGTGCCGACAAGCGGTCCCCCGCTGGACAGCTGGGACGCCGAGGACAGAGCTCTCATTGCCAGCGTTTTTGAAGACACCGAGGATGGCGATGATAAGGAGATTCAGGGGACAGAGAATGCGACCTTTGTTGGCTTCTATGACCGCCGACGGTAGGTGCCCTACAGTCTTTCCCACTGTATTGTTGGTATTTAACCGGTCTCTCCTTTTTTTCCTCCACGTCTTTGGTTGAAGAAGAGAGATGGCCTGCGACTCCGCAGCGGTGTGGGGGGTCATTACTACGTGTTCAAAAGTTGAGAAAACCGTCTTTGTCTACTGTGAACGAACAAACCGCTAGTTGCAAGTTAGTGACTCGGATTAGCCACAGACGGTTGGAGACCAGTCCTTGAGCCTCCAAGCCCCGCACTTATTCCATACTGAAATTTCTACGCAAGAGAGCATTGCCGGCAAAGACATGGTAGGCTGGAATGGCAGTTTCTGACTTCGTGGCCGTCGTCAGCCAGCCCTGAGTTGCGCAGCGCTTGGTGCCATTCCAGTCTCTAGCGTCTTTATCAGTAGTGCTATCCTGTCTGTATTACGCGCCGCTTTGAGGCTGCTGGCCGGGCTCGAAAGAGAGCCCCAAGGCACAACGGGACGACTGAATTCCGTAGAAACGATCGGTGAGCCCCAACTACAATTATATATATGTGTGTGTGTGTGTTTCGTTCATAATCACCTAAAGAACAGGAGGAGGCGATTTCATGGACCAAACCGTATTTGTGCGGCAATCAAGACAGCCGCGAAGGGTACAGAGGTCTCGCAAATCCGCCACCAGTCGGCCATGGAGAGACATAAGTCAATCCTCAGTCAGCCGACGGGTCCGAGTTCGTGCGCAAGCCATGCCTATAATACTAGACAATCAACAAGGCATGTAAAATTCAGGTCAACATGGACATACACCTCAGCACAGATACAGTGTAGTCCATGAAACCGCTTCCTTCGTCTTCTTTGGAGGATGATGAACTGAATGACTTATTTGGACCCTGAATCTTCATTCCTATTATATATATTTATGAGCTCCTGTCTACCGTATATATGTATAAACTGAGCTCGGATGACGTCGTATCGTCGTCGCGCGGTCGGTGTGCGCCCCTCTCCCATCGAAGGCTTTAGTACAGCCAACGCTATAGCCATCATCTGATGGATTTTGGATGGACCACCTATGAAATCCTGCCTGTGCAGTTAGTTTATTGTATCAGATATGTTGGATCGCATACGTCGAAGTGGGCTGGGTGGATAACTTAACCCAAATATGATTAAACTCACGGTTCCCGATGGGGTCTGGTAGCTCAGATGACTGGAGTGTTAGCCGAGGTCGCTGGCTTTTTCGCTTCCCTGAAAAATGCTGATTATTCTTCTGTTGCGAACGAAATTGGAGCCATTCCCGTTATTTTTCCCTCTTTTAGGCTCGACTTTGCGATTATGGGCACGAGACAGATATTGCTACGTCTGCCAGAGCTCTGCCCGTTCCGTTTCTAAATTAAATATTAGCAAAAACTAGACCACACAAAATGTATCTTACCATATCCTTAAAGGTAGACATAGGCCTTTAATGATAGGTCTTTTTACAGTTACTCATGGAGTATTCGCAACTAACAGGAAAGTATCAGTACGTTTAAACAAGTGGTTGTGCGTGGGTGTTTTCATCACATTTGGGGCATAAAATCACGCAGATCTGCAAGCCTGACTTTTTTAAAATCGATAAAATGTCTGATTTTCAAAAAATGACGTTCTTGTTCATTTACTTCTCCACTTGACTTACGCGCAATAAAAAATCGATTTCCAAGTGCGTCAGGTTTTGATAAGTAAACTTTCAAATTTAGATTACCCCCCCCCCCTATGGTAAAGAAGCATACATGGATGCACAGGCTTAGTATAAAACGGTTACTAACTAAGGAAATTGCCTCAATATAGGATAATGTAGATTTCGATCTACATTTATCCAGATTTTGCCTGATAAAATTATTTAGAAAGGTATTCCGTACAAATATAACTTTTTTCCGCAGCGGGTTAGCCGACCACGTAAAATGCACAACGTTTTAGGTCTCTTGATACAGTCATCTAGTTTCCTCTTCGCATGATTTAGGTCACATACTGTACATCAACAGGGTGCTTGCACTCCGCCTGTGTTAGTCAGGTCAAATCAATGAACTTCACTTTTGCGCCCTCATGATTGCAACCGGACAGGGTGCCGAGTTTGAAACAGTTGAACTCTGTCCCTAGCACGACACTCCCGACCCGGGAGGTTTTGGGTGTGTTTCGGTCTCTACGATCGGAGCCGTTCCTCTGATGAGGCTATTTTTGTGGACCTCACTCCCACGGAACCGTGAATGCTTATAATCGTATTAAACACAGGCATGGGCTTACAAGGCAGATGTTTGACTTGGAACCAAGGGTGGATCACAATTGTCTGGCAATGGCTTAGTTGTCTGAACCTGACGACTTGGCGTCTTCCACGCTGGTCGGAAACTCCGCGTATACGGAGGAAAAAAGGTGAACTGTGTAAGCATCAGGTGATCCACCTCCCCGCCATAATGAGGTAGGGGAGGGGAGTAATCCCACTTCCTCTCCTGTCGCTTCACCACCCACGTGACTGACTACTGCTCTGTGCTGCTTAACTTCAATGATGCTTGAAGAGATTTCGCTGTAACCAAAACTTGCCCACCCACAAAACTGCCGCCCCCTCACATCGTCTTCATCGCGTGTCTGGCCAACATACATGTACTCGGTACGGCTGCGATCATGCCTGGTCTAGCCGGTTTCAATGATGTCCCGAACTGTACCTCTCCACGCGCGTGACGATCCGCGGCAGCAGACCTGGACAGCTCGACCCATTCTCGCCAACGACGGAGACCGAATACCGGAGGCCCAAGAACCACTTCCCATGTCTTGACGAACTGTGTAGAGCCAGGTTTTGAGTTGACTCTCGCCGCCTCCAATGGATCAAGGATGTGGGATCGAGGGCAGTAACACTGAGCCCCTGAGGTTGAAGACGAAGAACACGTCCAAAACACCCCAGTCGCCTTTCTTGGATGGCCGGGTTATCCTTACGATGTTGTCGCAGCGGGCGCGGACTGTCTCATTTGAGACGAAGTCGATGAACTTCACTCGAAGGATGGTCCGCAAGCAGTGGTGGTCAAATACCTCCAGTTTTCGCTCATCCACCACACGCAAAGCCCAGCATTCACCACCGTAGAGAAGGACAGACCGGACAGGTGCACGGTAAACGCGAATCGTAGTGGCGATGCAGAGGTCACTTCACCGTCTAAGGCTTGAGAAGACCCGTCATGCGGTATCGATTCGAGAAACAATGTTATCCTTACTCTGGCCATTCGACAGCAGCCTCTCCCCGAGGTATTTAAAACTGTCTACTTCTTCAAGTTGACAGCCATAAATCCCGAGGGGTGCCGTATCTGGTCAGAGATGCAGCATGAAAACGCTTCAGTCTCTCCAGCGTTTATGGATAGACCGAGCGATTGAGCGACCTAGTTCTCCCGTGACACCATAGACAGCAGATCAGCAAAACTTGGCGATATTGTCAGCATAGTCGAGATCAAATTCAGTATGTTTCGCTGTCAGCAACTGCTGACTGCCTCATGCCCCACCTCCCAATGTATTTCGCTTCCACAGTCCCACAGCCTAATCCTTCGCCTTGCCTTGTGCAGACGCCCTGGTGACAAATTAGATCTCCTGCCGCATCGGCACCTCAAGCGCTCCTCCTCCCCGGCAGAGGGCAAGGAACACAGTTTTCTGCCACACATCCTGCGCACTCGTGCGAGGAGCAGGCTAGGCTTCATGGCGGCTGCCAATCCGCTTCGGCGCATCTTCTCCAGTGGCGCGCGGGTTGCTGCCCCCCACTTGTCGTCGCGGGACTGCCACCAGATCCGGGAGGAGCTGAGACCAGCCGCAGTCGAGGAGCGACAGTCTCTCAATCCCTGGCGTGAGGCCACGGAGGCCGCAGATTTGGCCAATTACCGGCACCATCGCATGCAGCATCTCTTCGACCCGCATGAGGAAGCACGTCGCCGAGAGGCCGAGGTCGCCTCCGTCCGGGCCGCACGGCTAGCCGAGGGGCAGGTGGGTCGCCGCTCAGTCGGTGCCTGCTCCGCGCCTCGAGTAGACTTCCAGCTCAACGAACTCTCTTTTGAGGGCCGCGGGACCGTTGGGATGTCACCAGCAGCACTCAAAGTCCCCCTCCTCTCCTCCAATGAATCCCGGTAGGGCCAGGGGGGTCCCAGCCCCCGCCCTCCCTCAGCCCCCCTTCCTCGTCCTCCGCTGTATTGCGGAAACCCGAAGTCGTCGTCTGTTGAAGCCGGACTTCTCAGAATCACCGAACTTCAGTTAGTTGGTTTTTTAAACTATTCTTTTCTAGTTTCCTTTAGTTCTGCCAACTAGCGTTTGTCTTTTCCATGTTTGCTCCGAAAGCAGTGAATGTTAAGCACTTTGTTGTGTTGGTTGTTGTACGGAAAGTTTGCGGCCCTGTTGGGATCAACCGGTCATGGGTTTTTTCCCACCAATTGGCCTGAGGCGAACTGGTCTTTACCCCCTCCGAAATGAACTCAACAGTGTTTATTCAATGTCGCTGCATTGAGAGCGAGATGTCCCACGAAGTCACTGTTGCCTGACCGCCTACGCCAGTTGCTTTAGACCCCAACAGGGAGGTCAAACTGGAACGCGTAAAACGAAAGCTCCATGCTACTTCGCCTGCTATTATCTTCTGTGCTAGTGAAGCCAATCCTGCTACGGGACGTGCTTAGTTTTGATACAGTAGGTTGGCAAACTCATGAAATGTCAACCGAAATGCATTTTCGTTTCTAAAAGATTTATTATGTAGTGTTGTAAAACTAATCATGATGCAGCATAAATCTATAATGATCCAGTTACCTCAGGATGTTGGCTTTCAAGTGAACTTCCTTCCGGCTACATGCAAAACCACACTCCGTAAAAAATGACTACGTAAGTAGCATGCATTTTTCTCATTGATTTTTGATGCCCTTGAAAATTCAATTATATTTCATGGAAAACATGCATAAAAATATTCATTCTTTTGCTCATTCGGTAGATAATTACGTCTTCTAATTTTATACTCGAAGGATTAACATACAGTGCGTGACCGATCTCACGAAATGTTAGCCAAAATTCTGGAATGCGTTTCCGATAAGGAAGGATTACTTAAGTGGGGCTGTTGTACTGATTATCATGCAGCATAACCCTATAACATTTCGGACTCGCCAGGATGTCGGCTTTTGAATATGCTTCTTTTCGACATCCGGCAGAAACCACACTCGGTAAAAAGTGACTACTTAAGTAGCATGCACTTTTCCTACTGATTTTAGGTAGTTTTATAAATTCGAATATATTTTACAGAAAACATGCACAAAAAATGCTTTCTTTTGCTCAGTTGAAAGGAAATTGCATTGTCTTCATATTTTATGTCCGAAGAAAGTGTGCATTTAGGTTTTAACAAAGTTTCTAATTATGGGATTTTAAAGGCCGTGCGATGCCCATGCATGCAAGACCACACATGTCCGTTTACTAATGCTCCTCATGAAATGTACAATACAGTCCGGATCCATTGCAAAATTTCATGAACTCTATGTGGTATCCTCTTAAAGGCATATAGGAATGTATGATTTTCCTTACGCGGAAAGCATGCACCTTGTAGACTGAAATTACTGAACGCTGATGCAATGGCAGACCAGGCTAAAAATTATTCGGAAATCGGGAAACTTTTTTAAAACCTAAATACACATTTTCTTCGGACATAAAATATGAAGACAATGCAATTTCCTTTCAACTGAGCAAAAGAAAGCATTTTTTGTGCATGTTTTCTGTAAAATATATTCGAATTTATAAAACTACCTAAAATCAGTAGGAAAAGTGCATGTTATTTAAGTAGTCATTTTTTACCAAGCGTGCTTTCTGCCGGATGTCCAAATGGAGCACATTCAAAAGCCGACATTTTGACGAGTCCGAAATGTTATAGGGTTATGCTACATGGCAATCAGTATAACAACCCCACTTAAGTAATCCTTCCTAATCGGAAACGCATTCCAGAATTTTAGCTTACATTTCATGAGGTCGGTCAAGCACTGTAATTCGGTTTTTAAAAAGTCTCGAATTGTGGGACTTTTAAATACCGTGAAGTGGCCGTTCATAAATCGTCATGTCTGCGCATTCACCAATGTGGCTTGTAAAGTTAACAATATGGATCAAATCCGCTGCTTAATTTCATGAACCCCATAAAGTCCCCTTTTATTACCTAGATAAATGTGTGGTTTTCCGTACGCGGAAAATATACGGCTTGTAGTTTGGAAACCCTAAATCCAAGTGTAACGCTAGAGCGGGTTCAAATTATTCGGGAAGCGGTAAAAATCTTGAAAGCCGAATTATACACTTCCTTCGAGTATGAGATGGGAAGAAGACGTAATTTTCTACCGAATGAGCAAAAGAATGAATATTCTTACATGTTTTCCATTAAATATAATTAAATGTTTAAGGGCATCGAAAATTAGTGATAAAAATTCATGCTACATAAGTATTCATTCTTTACAGAGTGTGGTTTTTGCATGCAGCCGGAAGGAGATTCATTCGAAAGCCCGCATCCTGAGGTAACTGACATTATAGAATTATGTTGCAGGCTGACAAGTTTTACAAAGCCACTTAATTAATGTTTTCGAAACGAAAATGCATTTCAGAATTTCGGTTGACATTTCATGAGTCAGCCCACCTACTGTGCTTCGCCTGTCCTTATCTACTGTGCTAGTGAAGCCAATCCTGCCGCGGGACTTGTTTAGCTGTGATGCATCTGGCGTTCTTTTGAGCTGCAAAAATCGGACTTTGAAGGGCTGTCAAATCCGCCGAACTGACACGCGGGTTGCAATGACTCCTACTGCTTGTAGCCGTATGACGGGCGTGTGACCTCTAGATGAGGTCGGTTAAGCAGGCGGTGAAGGAGGTGTATCGTCTTCAACGGCGTGACGGTTGTCAGATGCAGATGAGCTCGATCCCGAGATCACTCGGACTCCGGCTGTGATGGGGTTTCACTCAGAAAACATTAACTAAAATTTCTGTGGTATGATTACGGTTAGAAAGGACTGCGCAGTCGGGTTTGCGATAGTGTGACTACCCTTCAGCATGATCAAAGCGTATTTCATTCACGTCAGGGTGTTGGCTTTTGAATGCGTGTCATTCCTGCCACCTGCAAGGATCACACTTGCTAAAATCTCTACTTACCGGACCTAGAGAAGAAGGAGTATATTTAGGTTTTTAAAAAGTTTTATAATTCCCGAATAATTTGAAGCCTGATCAGTCGTTGCATTAGCTCTTAGCGATCTCAGGCTACAAGGTGCATGTGTTCCGCGTAAAGAAAACCGCATATTCTTCTATGCCTTTAATACCATATGGAGTCCAACGGATGCGGACTATGTTGTAAATTTCTTGAGGAGCAGTGGTAAACGGACAGGTACGATGCTGTACGAATGGACATTGCATGGTCTTAAAAGATCTCCTAATTAGAAACTTTTTAAAACCTTATTATACTCCTTCTTTGAGTATACAATGTAAAGATGACGAGATTGTCTATCAAACGACTGGAAGAAGGCACAGTTTTGTTCGTGGTTTCTGTAAAATATATTTGAATTTGCAAGACCACCAAAAATCAATGTGAAAAATGCATTCTACTGAAGTGTCATTTTTTGCTGAGTTCGAATACTACAGGAGATTAAAAAGCAGTGCACTCAAAAGCCAACATCCTGCCGAGTCTGAAATATTATTGGATTATGCTGCAAGATAATCAGTATTATAACCGCGACTAAGTAATCCTTCCTAATTGGAAAAGCATTCCAGAATTTCAGCCAACATTTCATGTGATCAGTCACTCACTGTAGTTAATTCTTGGTGCGTTTATGAATTCATGCGCATATCATAGAAAGCCTGAACAAATGGGCCCACCCTTATACTGATTTTGTAGCGACTTTTGTCTTTAAAAGTTTTATGCTCGATGGAAGAACATCTTCTGGCTTTTGCAGAAAATTTAATTAGGAGATTTTATGAGCTTGAAACCTCTACCCCCCCAAAAAAACACATCTGCACTTTAACGCTCATTTTTAACTGCACAGCGGAGTCCATACCTGGTGTAAAATTATATGAACGCTCAATAGCACCTTCTTATTAGCGTAGTGGAATTTATGTGGGAAGACCTTTGCGTGCAGATTAGGAACTCAACAGGCAAGGGTTTAAAACTTATTCTGGGGCTGGACGACTTTTTCCCTGATCCAAAAGGCGCCGTTTCTTCGTGTAAAAAAAGTTCGAAGAAGACTCAACCTGCTTCAGAGTGGCTATGATAGAGGAGGCCTTTGTGCATGTTTTCTACAAAATGTGCCTGAATTTATGAAAGCGTCGAAAGCAAATGTGAAAAAGTCATTCAAAACGCGCGCATTCGAAGGCCAGCAGTCCGCAATGTGGATCCCAGTTAACCGCTCACGTTTCTTTGCTCGTGATCAGAAATATTCAGTCACATGGGAACGGCACTAGCTGATCTGACCTGATTGTGAAGTTGGTGACCTATCCCCTGAAATGTTGAGACTCTAACATGTGAGCCCAGTTAGAAATGATTACTCAAGTGGGACTGCACAACGGCTTAGCAAGCAGTGTAATGTGAGGGTATTTCATGCACGACAGGATCAGCGACCTCTGATAATCACTACTTGAGTAGTATGCTTTTTTCGTTGATTTTAGACGCCCCTATAAATCCAGCATATTTATCCTACTTGTCGTTGAACTTTATTTTAGGGCTTCCAAATTTCAGACCTTAGAAGATACCATACTAGCAGCATAGGTATTAGCTAAAAGCCTAGACATGCAAACTCTTCGCAGCTGTGTCGTGCAACAGCAGAATGTCGGCGAAACACTCGTGTCTGGGCTTTTAGCTAGTATCTGTGCTGCTGGTGTGGTATTTTCTAGCGCCAAAGTATGCTATTAGCTGCCTGCCGGCTGCTAAAAAATATTACGTGGCTTATTTGCCTTCATTCAGCCAACCATAACCCTGACCACCAGCTGGGACCGAAAACACAAACATGCGCACAGACGCACCTGGTCCACCACTGGGGTCTACCAGATGGGTCATAAGCACTTCCTCGAACAGAAGTTCATCAGTGCCTTGCCACCTGCCATTCTCTGTCGCTGCAGATCGGGTATTTATTCACTCAGGAATGGGCGCACACCGATCCATTGGCTTCCCGAAGCAAACAAGCTTCGTATGGGCGATAGGGGTCACGAACAGGCAACCACCTACCAGGCCGAAGTCGGCCAGCTATGATATATATGCTGATTTATGCGGAAATGCGCGTTCCCGGATATAACTGAAAAGATAAGCCGATCACAGGAGCCCATGGTTTTATTGGCCTGACGTTTCGAAAGCAGACGAGATTCCATCATCGAAGGTGGGTTGCGTCACAACATTTAGGGATTTTCCTTCGTGCTGGCGTGTCACTGACTTCCAGCGCGCTGTATCACAAGGTTTGGCGATTGTTGTCATGGCGGCACCGGTTCCTCCTCATCCTTTGTCGGGTGCGGGGAGGGCAGCGGCGTCGGGGTGACCGCGGCCATTGTTCTTGTTTGCATTGTCCGTTGTCCGCCCTCCACGTATCCCGCCTTCCTGCCCCGTTCGCACCTGCCCATAACCGTGTGGACGGTGGTTGTCATACCATTCTTGACGTCGGGCTGGAGGTTCCTGTCACTGTCGTGGGATCTCGTCCCGCTGCCCCTTTCACACCTGCCCGTAACCGTGTGGACGGTGGTTGCCATGCCAGTGTTGACGTCGCGCTGGGGGGGGGGGGCCTGTCACTGTCGTGTGGTCTCACCGAGTGATCGCGTCTGTCTGCTTTCGGACCCAGAAGACGGTCTCCTGGGTTTGCGTTTGCCGCCGGTTGTCCCCTGTTTTCGGCAGTAGTCAAACCCAGACCAAGCGGGAACACGGACGAGCATAAACAGGCATCGGAAACAGACGAGTCGGAATTGGCTTCATGAACTCCGTGGCGAAACGGCAAACGTCTCTTATGATGATTAATGTCGCTCTTATTTGTGTTGTCGTGTGGCCTTCCACTCTGCTTCGCTGCAATGCATCAGTAGGCCAGTCATGTTTTTTCATACTTACGTAGAAAGGCCTATTATCTGACCATTGGTCACTTCATGCTTTTCTCTACTTTCGTGAAATAATAGGCACTTTTGAACTAAAATAAACACCCATCTCTCCCACCTTGAATTCACGGGAGACTAATGAGCTCTTGCCTGTTTGTAGCTGAACAAGGGGACGCATATAGCATGAGTCGGGCATGCATACGGTGGCAATCACGTCAATTGTTGTCAGTCACTCTATTCAGAGGTCGTTGGCACTCATCTATCAGGTGGAAGTACGCTTGATGGAATCCAGGAGAGACTCCGCCTAATCTGCACAGACGCATCCGGTTTCACTGTCAGGATCAAGGTTACCACTGAAGGAAGCGTCGCAGAAGTGCTAGTCGGCCATTTAGTGTATGTTAGCTTGTGTACGGACGTCATATGCCCTTCCAAAATTGACTGAATCACTGCGTAGAATTTCAGGCGACGAAAGGCAGACTGCGCTTGCACACACTTAATCCTGCGTCATCTGACTCGATGGCTGCGTGATTGAACAGACGGAGTGTCCTGTTCAGCCGTTGCGACACCGGGGTCCATGCACACTGCACACAAACCCTCACCGCTTCACTGTTTACGACAAGCTAATTACGGGGCCTGCCCCATTTGCACATCTACCGCCCACGGGATCGTTCTATGCCAGACAGCAAAAGTCTCGACAAGTTGATAGGAGCGAGCAGGCGAGTTCCAGGTAGCAGTTCAGAAGATGAAGATGTGATCACTGAAACAAGAAATTTGTTGGTCTCACGTTTCGGATCCTTACTCGAATCCATCATCAGAGACATTCGCAGATAAAGGTGATTTTGGCACCGGGAGTGCATTATTTATAGCACGTGGCTGCCGTGGGACCATATGGGCACTGTAATTAACAGCTCTCGCAATCACCGCTGGGGTCGTAATCGATGCGATGATGGCTTGTCAGTCCGCACCCGAGTCGTTAATGGCCGTGATTTCGTCATCCGTGCTGGATGCTGGTGTGACGATTGCTCGCCAAATTGGCTCACCTTCACTGGGATAACTGTTCGCCCGCGCCCTCCCCACGTGACTGATTCCCCTGCCCAGGGAAAATCTCAGCACGGAATATGGTACCGGGAGGTCATTGCGCTTGTTGTTGTCTTGACAGGACAAGCGCTGCCAGCTGTCCCCATCGTAAGGGCCGCCAAGACAGTTTCACGAGGGTAGGGGGTGGGGACTGTCTTTTGGACCGTAGCGTGTTAAGAGGTGATCAGTGCCTCGGTGCTTTTTTATCGTCTTTTACCACCGAAGTTACTTCCTTGCGCATTCTCTCTTTGCCTTCCATGACAATGGTCTTTCTTGTGAATTTGTAGGAACTCCATCCGTGAGCCTGATGGCCCGACCCGTCGTCCCACCCACCCCTCGTGGCCGCTTCGCGATGGCTTCGCAATCCTCTCCCCCTTGCATTCTCTTTCTGGGGTGCTCTGCACTCCAAATGGGCCCTTACAGGCGTGCGTGTTTGCGTATGAGTGACTTTGTTTACTTATGTTGCCCCAGAGACTTTCTCAACCCCCCAAGGGTATCTCAGCCCCCTTTCCACCCCCCCCCCTCTCCCGGACCCTGTTGCCGTCAAAAGGGGCCCCGCACCTACTTCTGTCTCACCACGCACCCGAAACACGCCAGTCCGTAACGTGTGCGTACCTCTGACCTTGTTATTTTATTGGTTGTATAGCCGCACCCTGTGTCACCTCCCCCCTTCCCACCTCCCTTTGGTGGCGCCGCTGATCCCTTCCATGCCTGTTGACGCCACCCTTATTTTGTGCTCTCCTACTAGAGGCACGTGAGTGTTTTTTAAGAAAAAAAAACTAGCTTGTAATTTAAATGAGCACCTGAGTCTGTCCAATGGGTTTACGAGACCGAACGTGTGTCCCCCCTCGGGGGGCTACATAATTCTTGTCCTCTGATCGAGCGCCAGTATGATCTGACGATTTCACCCTTAAGGCACGCCAGGTTGAAACAGTCAGGGAATATAGACTAGACGGGCATGGTCAGAGAAAGTAGTGATGTAAAGTAGTCCATTTGATGTGTATGATAGGATCGTAAAGCCCTCTGATTAAGCTCTCGAACGAATAAGTTTGCTGGCCATGATCGGTCTTTTCTACCTAAGAAGGTCCGACAGGGCTTTGTAATGTCGTTCCGAGTCGGTCGATCCTGTCCTGGTCGATACCGTCTTATATTTTTGTTCTCGGTCTACTTTCTTTGTCTGGCGCGATGGCGATAGCGGTTATTTGTCTGCGTAGTTTGTCGTCACGTCTGAGATGAACCTGTGGCCCGATGACTTCTTGAACTTTCCACAGGTACTGGCACACGCCCGGGCATACCGTGGGAAAGCCTATTTGCCGTTCCATCCGACACGCACCTGCAAGCCGTGTTTCGAGTGTGATTCTGACTTCCACAGCCTGGGTTGGTGGTCCCTCTGGAATCAATTGTGCGGCCAGCCACTTCAATGCGTATGGTACGCGTGCGTGAGGGTCTTCAATTGTCATCTTGCTGTTCCAAAGAGAGACTACCCCGGCGACTTCTGGTCATTGCGCTGTTAGCCGTCATTCCTGCCTCCAGTGACGTCTTTGCGCCACCAAAGGACGTTTGTGTCCGTTCGTTCCAGGTTGGGCGTGGGGTTAGAGCCACTGAGCCCCGTTGTCCTGTGGTGCGATGCAACTAACCTCAGTTCTGGGGTAATATGTGATCACCAATGGTGTTGGTGATCTTCCGAGACAGTCACCCTCCCCCCCCCTCTTGTCCCCACCCCCCTCCCGCGAGGGACGGTCGCTTCTTCGCTCTCATTGTGAAGCGAATTTTTTTATCAGCCGAACACCGTATGCCTAGGATTGTTTGATATGATGACGGGGGTGTCTTCAGCATATCGAGCCTGCTAGTCAGCACACGCCAAGTGTTCTTTCTCCTTGAAAGGTGAAAGCTACAACAGTGTCGAGGAGTTAAGAACTTACTGGAGTGTCCGTGGTTTGTTCAAGCACCCTCAACCGGAAGATGAATTTGGTCTGACTGACCTTCCTCTCGAAAAATGCCAAATGCTCAAACCAATTCTTGGCTTACTGAATGTTGACAACCCACAAGATCCTGAATGAGTGGGAATAGGTAATAGACACTGACAAATAAGGAAGCAGATGAATTGGCTACATCCGCAACAAGTCGGGCGAAGCAACTTACTTCGTACTTGTACTTGATACGGCTGAGATCATGCCTGATCTAGCCGGCCTCAATGTTGTCACGAACCGTACCTCTCCACGCGTGAAGATCCGCGGTAGCAGATCTGGACAGCTCAACCCATTCCCTTCGCCAACGACGTAGACCGAATACCGAAGATCCAAGAACCACCTCCATGTCTTGACGAACTGTGCCGAGCCAGGTTCTCAACTGACTCCGTCTTCGACGCCTCCCATGGGGCAACGGTGCCGGATCGAGGGCAGTACGACTGAGCTCCTGAGGCGGACGACGAAGGACATGCCCGAACCACCTCAGTCGTCTTTCTTGGATGGCCTGAGTTATCCTTGCGATGACGCAGCGGGCGCGGACTGTCTCATTTGAGACGAAGTCGATGAACTTCACTCGAAGGATGGTCCTCAAGCAGTGGTGGTCAAATCCCTCCAGTTCTCGCTCGTCCTCCATGCGCAAAGCCCAGCATTCACAACCGTAGAGAAGGACAGACCGGACAGATGCACGGTACACGTGAATCTTAGTGGCGATGGAGAGGTCACGTCGGATCCATAGGCATTTCCAAAGGCTTGAGAAAACCCAGCGGGTAGCATCGATTCGGGAGACGATGTCGTCCTTACTCTGTCCATTAGGCAGCAGCTTCGCCCCGAGGTATTTAAAACTGTCTGCTTCTTCAATTTGACAGCCATCAATCCCGAGGGGTGCCTCCTCCTGGTCAGGGATGCAGCTTGAAAACGCTTTAGTCTTCCCAGCGTTTATGGATAAACCGACCGATTTATCGTTCACTCGTGACACCATAGACTGCAGATCACCAAGACTTGAAGCAAGTGAGGCGATATCATCGGCACAGTCGAGATCAGTCAGTCGGTGTCCGGGTGCAAACTCAACGCCATCATCCTCGTGCAGTGCCCTCTCGAGAATCCAGTCAATAGCATAGTTGGACAGAATGACTGACAGGATACAACCCTGTCGAACGCCAGATTGAATACCGAACGGTTGGGAAAGATTGCTGCAACTTCCTCTGAGTGCCACCGACAAAGTCGGGGGTTCGAAAACGCCTATATCAGTCCTCGACCCGGACGCCAATGCGGGTGATGTGTGAAACCGAGCCAGTTGCTCACCCACCCGGCCGAGATCAGGATTATTCAGCGACGCGAGAAGGTCTCTCCGCTATCTGTCCTGACCTGACCTCGGCAGGCTTGGCGTATCTAGGGTGAGTAAGCCAGGAATGTCCATTCCCACGCTGCTGTCTTCGTCGACATCACTTGTCGACTACTGGTCGCGTGCGTTCGGGGGCCTTCACCCGATCGCTGCCCCCCCCCCCATGCTTCCTCCCAACTATTCAGGTGGCCTGCGTGCATAAATGCTGAAACCCGTTTTCCAAGGAAGGAAGTTTCATTCCAAATAGAACACGACAGTCCTACCTCAAGATACTCAGGCCATCCAAGAAAGACGACTGAGGTGGTTCGCGCATGTTCTTCGTCGTCCAACTCAGGAGCTCAGTGTTACTGCCCTCGATCCGGCACCGCTACCCCATTGGAGGCGTCGATGAGTGGGGCAGTTGGAAACCTGACTCGACACAGTTCGTCAAGACATGGAGGTGGTTCTTGGACCATCGGTCTACGTCGTTGGCGAAGGGAATGGGTTGAGCTGTCCAGATTTGCTGCCGCGGATCGTCACGCATGGAGAGGTACCCCTCGTGGCATCATCGAGGTCGGCTAGATCAGGCATGATCGCAGCCCTATCAAGTACAAGTAAGTACCTCAAGATACAGAATGCCGAGAGTTATTTCAGCTATATCGATCTTTATTGACAAACGAGTCAGCGAAAGAAGATAAATGTACGCCTAGTTGACCGATGTGTTTCTTAGGGTTCACTAGACTGAAGGGAATCTAGGCTACGAGTTTAGGGCACAACTTTACTGACGAGGTTATTAACAGGGTGTGGCACCATGGTATAAAAAGCACAAAAGTTCATTCGGATGCAACATAGATCAAGCAAAGTAGGCAGAATTGCACAACCATAAGTACTTTTACACTTCATGCGTTGGCATCACGCGACTCATATGTCAGCATCTGAGTCATGAGACAGCGCTATTCCGCCGAAGTCAGGGCAATTCATTCCACACGGAATCCCAGCTTAAACTGGTATAGTTCCAACCCTTGTTCCTTCTGCTGCCAGTGGCGTGTGGTACTTGCGTCGACAAACCGCCTTCTCCTGAGGTCTGCCTTTCAAAGCGTTAATGCCCGTTATTAAACGCATCAGTAGCTCACGCCTGCTCTAAACGGTCATATGACTGTTGAACTATGCCTACTCAACCCTCCCAGGCACCCGTTATCGCTGCTTCAGGCACCGTCTCATTGGTTGTTCTCGCTTGCTGCGGCAACAGATCTGCGCAAGCTGCAGTTTCTGCTTGACCACTGTTCACCTGACAGGAATAGAACTGTTTTCTACTGCTACGAGTTCGAGAAAATTCGATTTTTCCGTTACACTTTGAACACATAGACGCATTCTGAAGTACGTTCCTGTGGAGTCAAGTGGATCTTCACGTTCGTCTAAGCTCGAAAGGCGATATCTCAGTTC
>CACRXP010000927.1:57604-68213 GCA_902702965.1 Spirometra erinaceieuropaei | reverse complement strand
TGTCACCACACCCGGCACCAATCCCGCTGGGTGGGAGTGCCATAGGGTCCACGTTAAGAAGGAGCCATTGCAGCCTGACTCTCAGTCCACCAGTCTGCCACTCCACCCAATCACACATTGAGGTGATTGCGAGGTCTAAGTTATCCCGTCAGTTGGCAACCTTCCAAGCCACGGCTTTTAACGCACCGTGATAGCATAAAATGCGTCAGACTGTTTATAGTGGGAAAAGATCGTGACCACTGAATGACTCATCCTCAGGACGAATGACTCGTCGTTGCTCTGTCGCCACGACACCAATATCGATCCCACGCGAAAGCTGAAGTGCGGCGAGCGGAAGCCTGAACAGGATGTCAGCCAGCTCATTCGTCGTGCCACCGATGTGACGGATTTCTGTGGCGAATTATGAAACGGAGTTCAGGTGGACAGTCTCTCTCTGTCAAAATGAGATCGCAGGGGAAACTTTGTCGGTAATAACATACTGCCTATATCATGCGCCGCTGTGCGGCTGCTGGTTGGGCTCGAGGGAGAGCCCATAAGGCACAACGGAACGAGTGAGTTCCGGAAAAACGATCGGTTTGCGCCCCCTACCATTGTATATTCCCAATCGAAAACCGACAGGGCAACGGGCTCGTGGCCCAGTGGTTAGAGGTGTGAACTTTTTACCAACAGGTCGCGAGTATAAGCCTCATATGTTCTACACTTCGAGGTTGGGTATGACTGGCTGACGACGGCTAATAAGTCATAAATGGCCATTCCTGTCTCCCTTGTCTTTGCCGGTAATAATAAACTTCAGCTGTTTGGTGTCCATGAAATTAACGATGGCGTCCTTCCAGGAGATGCCGAAAATGCTTCACGGTCAAGTAGGTGGTGAGCAGTTAAAGGCCAACGGTACTCTATATCGTGTTTCGGCCGTTGAGAGTTTCTTGGAGAATAAAACCGATGGTCGGGTCGGACCGGTAAGGTGTTGCTGAAGAACCGCGCCAAACAACTGCTGTAGATACAAGCAAAAATGTGGGCTGCGTAAAGTGGTTGATGAGAAGTAGAAGCGATCGCTGGAACAGGAGCCCTGTTCGCCTGACGTTTCGGACTCACGCTCGAACTCATCATCAGACAAATTATCAGATACGGGCAATTCATGCGCAGGTAGTTGGTATATTTATAGGATGCAGTCTCTATGATAATAAACTGCTCTCCCCTTCATCGAGGATGATTTCCCGCTGGCGCGCTAATGGCTTGGTGGCCGGCCTACAAGTTGTTAATTGTTGAAATTTCATCACCTGTGTTGACTGTTGGCGTGACGATTGCTCGACCACTTGACTCACCGGCCTGCGCACTCCCTCAGTAACTAATTACTTTGGTCGGACTAGGTCTCAGCACTCACCACAATTTGGGGTCGGTGCGATCCAGGTGGCCGATGTTCAATGCGAGGGACAGGCTGCCAAACGTGGGAATTGGGCAAAATCTAACAGCCTGGAGGCGAAGATCAGGGTTGGGACGGTAGCGGTCGGCTGGGGTGGAAGGAATCACGCTGATCTGGACTCTGGTGTCCACGAGGAAATTTCTGCAAGTCAGCCTGTGGCAGTTCGCGTCTCCTCGCCCTCCGCCTTTGTCACGCTGCCCTCCTGTCCACCTCACACCCCCTGTCGAGTCGCTGATGGGACGTGCGAGCTCTCGAGGCCAATCAACGCTGTCCCACCGCTGATTGGCTGGCGGACGCAGAGACATCGAAAGGCGCACACATGCGTTGAGTCTGAGCATCTCGACGGCGGACACAAACAGCACAACTGGCCTGGGGAGCGCGCTCGCGGCGACTGCTTGTAGAGCCCTTGTGTACGCGCTTCGACAGCAGTGGAGGTTGTCCAGCACACTCCGTCTTCCCCGACTTTTGATTGGGACTCTTTGTCTTGTCGACCACACCACTTTCGACAAGCCTGTCACAGGCGTAGAATGTGCGACCAGGACCAGAGAGGGTCAGGAAGGTAGACTTCACTGATCTTCGAGCTGACTCCTTTCTCCCGTTGGCTATGTTTCGGGAGCTAAGAGCAGGGGGAGTCGCAGCCACGAGCCTTGGCATCAAATGTGGGAAGATACCTGCAAATGGTAGCTGAGCTGGTGCGAAATGAAGGGAATATGCCAGACTTGCGGGATGGCTGGTCTCGATGCGTTCTGGAATGGATTGGAAGTTTATTGCCACAGGGAAGGTGTTAAATCTCGTGCAAGATTCGCCATCTGTGATCTCCAGTTCGAGAGTGCAGACGCGGAAGAAGCTGGCGGAGTTGAAAGCGCCACGAATCGTCGACTCTTCCTTAGCCGGTTGACCTTTTAACTGAGTTGTGTGGGCAAAATTATGCCACAAGCGGGTGCTAAGATATCATGCATTTCTGGAGAATGGTTTTCCATCGTTAACGCCTGAACTTGTCGCGTACTGGAAAGGAAAAGTTACTGGTGTTCGCAAGGAGTCACCACTCGTCGGGATTCGATGGCCAACCATTCGTAGATTCTCAAGTAGAAGTCGAGGAAGGGGGGGAGAGAGAGAGAAAGTATGAGTATTCTTCACCGTTGTGGCGATCGCGGAGGCAGACTTCTACAAATCAGTGTCGAGAGCGTCTGGTGAGAAGCAGATCGACGCAGTTTCTAACCCCTCTTCAGCCTCATGTTCTCGCGCTACTCTTATGGGCATCTTTTGTGGGGGGCGATCTGGAATCAATATGAATTACCGAAAAGGCAAACAGTTACTCAGCTTCCGACATATATAGGCAGAAAAGAGAATGTAGGGCGTTAATGTGCACGACTTCTTACCCCCGAACGATCAAGCACTGAACACCACAGTCGGACTGGAGGTGCAGATAAGCGTGGGCCTCTTCACCCCAAGTGTTCAGGCTTCGGAATGACTATCGGTATGAAGAACAAGCTGAATAAAGACGTCAATACGTCGACAGCTTTAGAGCCTATCAGAGTGGACGTGAAACTAATTAAGAGCCCTTAAAAAGCCTCTCATGAGCTTATCAGGTCTTGAACGTTGTAGCAAGAAGTGAAGCAGGCACCCGCAAGGACAACCAAATAAAGGAAGCCACTGTGATATGGCAGTTGGGCAGATCGGGAATTTCGCAGACCAACGTCGCCAGCATCCAAATCATGTTAGGATATCCGCCGACTCTCATCGCATAGGCCGACTTTGCTAAACATCTTCGAAACCACCGCGACGCCAAGACGGTAAACTTGCTCCTTGCATCTTCCAATATCGCCGTTGCCGTTTACGCCGCCGCCGCCGCCGCCGCCGCCACCACCAACACCAACACCGACGTGGTTCAAAATTAATAAATTACATAAACCTACGTTACTTGAATATTGGTTGTAGCACCGTCATAAGACAAAATTGTCAGCGTTGGCTATCAAGGTGGCTGTAGTCCGGCGTTATTGTGGTACGCGCTCCAATGTTGTTTAGCCTCCGTTTAAAAGTGTCTACGGATCCCGACATGACAACATCCTCAGGCAAAACATTCCAAGCTGCAACCACTCTGTTGGAAAAGGAGAACTTTCTTGTGTCTAGCTGGGTACCAGTCACACGTAATTTGAGTGGATGGCCTCTCAGGTTAGTCGTAGTCGCCAACTCGAGGAAGTCTCCTGATGCGTGGCGACACTCTTGGTGTTAGGATATCCGCTGACACTCAGCGCATAGGCCGACTTTGCTAAACATCTTCAAAACCACCGCGACGCCAAGACGGCAAACTTGCTCCCTGCATCTTCCAATACCGCCGTTGTCGCCGCCACCACCACCACCACCACCAACACCCCCGTCCTCATTATCATTATCGTCATCATCACTGAGGAAAATCCCTTTAACTCCTCTCACTGTAACACAATGTCCCGGTTTAGGATTGCACCGGTCAGAAATTTCAAAGGACCATTGTTAAGACGCAGCTGACGTCCGCCCTCCATAGCCGAATTGTTTCCATTCGACTGGCCATGTGGATATACACGCTACCAGCCATTGTTGGTCTCCATTATGCCATCGTTCTCTAGGACAGTTCGACCGTCTATTCCGGCGATGTCCACCGTGAGCTATACAGCAAGGCGAGCATGCACAGTGACTTGCGCATGAATTAGTTTATAGTGATAGTAGACTTGCGCAGCATCCACCGCACTCTCTCTTCCCCACCTGTGCCCAGTGTCAAGGCATAGTCGAGAAGACCGGAGGCGGGAGAGGGCGCAGGTGGCTAATACAGTCGAACCAGCACCTAGGCGTACCATCACACGCACTGGCTCACAACAAACACCTGACTAGGATTTGAACCAGCTAATAAAGCTCTTGTCCCAGCGATTGCGTCTCCTTCTTCAAGTACAGAAGGATTTCTGCAGGATCGGTCTCGTGAACAACGAATGAGTGACGTGACCTAGGCCCGGCCGACTGGAGTTAAGACCAGACCCGGTGGCTGACGTGACATAAGCACCGCGTCTCGTGTGTACCATGCATATTTGGCCCCCGTTAATTTTTGACAGAACAGCGCATAGTAGTAGGAACATACCAAGCTGTTCGACTCTTCAGAACAAAAAGGCTCCTTAGGTGGTATTGGGTCGGGCTCTCAAGATCCAGAGTCGAGCCCTCCAGATCCGCTGTCTTAGATCGTCGTTCATGAAGAGGTAAAATTCACAACATCAACGAGGCCGGCTTGATCAGGCATCAGCACAGCTGCACCAAATACAAGATCTCGTATTGCTGCCAATACCAAAGTGGTGGCCAACAAACAGATTAACCCTTCATATATCGCAAAAGAATCGACAAAACTGACTATAGAACTTCGTGAGGGAGGCATTCTTCTATAACTTGCCTCTGTAAGGCACCATCTTAATTTTCAATTAAATTGTCCTGGTAAGCAGGGCAGCAAAGTGGGCGCTCGGGATTGCCCTGGAGCTCCGATCTTTAAAAGTTCCAGATCCCAGCCCACAGGCTGTGGTTCAGTTGGTAGAACTCACAGTGGATACTGATCTGGGATCTGGATTTCAGGTCTTTCGGCATAGAGCTTGAATATCTCGACAGCTCCACCGTCCATTCCGACGATGTCCACCGCGTGCTACACAACTAGGTACTGTTTCGAAAGAGTTACTCCAAGTTCGCGCAATAATTTCCTCGGAAATTAAGCAAGGCAAGTTGAAACTGGAGTTCATATACCAGAAAACACACGGAGAAAGCTGGGGGACCCACTGACGAGCCGAACCCCTCGCAGCTGCGTCAGGCAGCGGCATAAGATCGGCGAAACACGCGTGTCTGGGCTTTTAGCTAATACCTGTGTTGTTAGTACGGTAAATTATTGCACAATGCTATACTACTGGCTGCCTGTTGGCGGTTTGTGAATATTAAGCTGTTATTCCGCAGTAGCTGATGGATTTCAGCTCAAATATTCATATCAAATTTCGGACCGTGCCTGAAAAGGCCTGTTTCGAAAGAGTTACTCCAAGTTCGCGCAATAATTTCCTCGGAAATTAAGCAAGGCAAACTAGGTACAACAGGCACGGTGACATGCGCGTTAATTAGTTTATAGTGATAGTAGACTTGCGCAGCATCCACCGCACTCTCTCTTCCCCACCTGGGCCCAGTGTCAAGGCATAGTCGAGAAGACCGGAGGCGGGAGAGAGCGCAGGTGGCTGGCACCGTCGGACCCGCACCCGGGCGCACCACCACACCCCTTCTGGTCTATAACATACACTTGGCCAACAACAACACCCCAACAGGGGTCAGAGGGGCGAGGATGGTGCCTGGGCAGCCATGTCCACCACCCAGCGGGAGCGCAAGCGCATCCACTGGCAGGGAACTGCTAGCGCATACCAGGCCGCGAGGGCAATGGCTTGCTGATACTGGCATAGCACACACTGTCAGGCCTTCTCTATACGTATGCCGGGTCATATGCATGTGGGCGTCAGACGGCAGTAAAACATCACAACCATTACTCATGCCACAGCCCCATGGTGCAATTTACCAGCGCAACTGCGTAGAGTCAAACGTCGTAGAACTACACATCTCACTCGTGCGAGGGCTGTGTCTTTTCTGAAGTTTACTTATGTGAAGTGGGTGACAGTCATGCAGGCTGCCTGCGGGGAGGAAGATCACATCAGCCACGGCACCCAATCACATCCACAGTTGGACTGATTCAACGAAGCCATTAGTTTACGGAAGAGAGAGCATGCACTGAGATCAATCCAACTCAGCCTACTTCCTCACTGAATACAAATTATTGTGATTTTAAACTATCACAAGGTAGTAGTCGCAATGACACGGAAAGTTGTCATCTAGAGGGACGACCCGCAACCCTCCTGACGACTGACGGTCAAGCTGCGATGACTTGACCCTGTTGTGGTCCCAAATGACAGTTTCACCTGCTTCGAGATCCCCCATAGCGATGTCTGACGCCCTTGGTGTTCGGGATTGGCTTGCGCGTGGCACGCGTAGACAGGTTATTTAGTTTTGTCAACAACCCGCAACCATGCCCTTCTCCGGTTGTCTTGACTTTGTCCTGCCATCAGTAAACCGTGGGTGTGAGAAAACAGACAGATGCAGGGCAACTTTACATCATTATGAATCGCCGGCTCTGTTCGGGGCATGTTTAAAGGAAAAATGCGAGGGGGCGACTGAAATTGTTCTTGTTTCCGTTCCTCAGCTCTGCTGCCATTCGGGCTTTGTTATTGGTTACTCTGTAGCCCGTGCGCGACCTCTTTCCTCCGAGGATGGAGGCTAATTATCATGTTTTAGTGCGAAGCCCGCCCCTCTTTCAGTCTTCCATCACTGTCGTACGAAGGTCAGTCTATCTACTACTGTTCAACTACTGTTCAGGAGGAGGTACCATAACTGACAGAACAGGCACAAGCTAAAAGACCAGACACATGTTTCACTAATATTCTGCCGCTGCATAACAGCTGCGAGGCGTTCGGCTCATCAGTGGGTCTCCCAGCTTTTCCCGTGTGCTCTTCTGGTACATACACCAATTTAGAAATTGTTGCTTTCTAATTTCCTAGGAAATTAAGCGCTAACTTAGAGTAGATCGGTCTAGTTGAGACTCAAGAGACAGAAGTTCATCATCTGTAGCGAAATAACCGCGTAATATTCATAAGATGCCAACAGGCAACCAGTTGTTTACACATTGGACAGACAATATACTATACCTGTCAGCAGGGGTACTAGCTAAAAGCTCCTAGGTATACAACTACTTCTGCATGCAAGGATTACTTGTATGGTCCCCTATGTAGGACATGAGGACAAGAACCACTCGCAAGACAGGTGGCTTCGCGCCAAATTCCAGGGAAACTTGGGCTAGGTTTAGTGTTAAGTTAAGGGGAGGTTTAACGTTAAGGTTAGGATCGGCTCCAAGGTAAGTTAAGGTCAAGATCGGGGTCAAGGTTAGGGTAAGTGTTAACTGCAGGGTTATAGTTAAGGTTAGGGCCACAATTTTGGCTGGAATAAGGGGTGGGACACGGTAAATTTGTCGTTTACGGAATTATGCGCATGGTTACTTTTATTACGTAAACGAGACGTTCCTATTCCCTGGTGGTCTTTATGGGGTCATATAAGTAATCCTCACCTCTCTTTGTACTAGCAAAAGTTTGTTGAAATTTTTATGGTATCATCTACATCATATTAGGCAGACATTCTCATATTTTTTCTAAACCTTTTGATGGCTTTCAGAGCTATCTAAATTACCCAATTCTATATTCATCACATTTTATTTGACGTCATCTTACACGTTTCCACTTTTGGGTGAAGTTTTCTTTCTGTTCTAGGGATTTTTTCGGGATTAACATATTTATAAGGTCTTAATATTAGGGCTTCATTTTGTGTTTGGGATGTATCCTGTTGTACTTTAAGCGAACCTGTAAGCGACGCTTACGGGGCTCCTAGCCAATGAGGTCTCGAGTTCCCGACCACGTGGCTCGCCTAGAAGCGGATCGATTGTCGTCGACCGACTTGAATGCCCGTCCTGTCAGTTTCATATATAAAGCGTTTCCAGGCGCAGCCGCAGTATTCGCACTCTGCGCTTCGGTGCTTCGTGGGCATCCAGGAAGTCAGCAGTCTTGCCTTCTCCTCCTCAACATGGTCTGTGGCGTTGCTAGCTCCTATCCGTTCTCTCCTCTGAGTGGCTAGCCCTTTCTAATCCTCCTTCTTGCTTCCTCCTTGCAGCGTGAAGTGATTAGCATTCACATCGGCCAGGGTGGTGTACAGACGGGAAATGCCTGTTGGGAACTCTACTGTCTGGAGCACGGAATCCAGCCTGACGGCCAGATGCCCAGTGACAAAACTATTGGAGGCGGCGACGACTCTTTTCAAACCTTCTTCAGTGAAACCGGAGCTGGGAAACATGTTCCACGGGCAGTAATGGTTGACTTGGAGCCGACTGTGGTTGGTGAGTATCTGTGTCTTGCAACTTTCCTTTATGCTCTAAGTTTAGATTAAAAGCAATCCGATCGTTTCCCCAGGGGTACTTTGCAGCAGATTTGGCGTTTTTCTGTAATGGTTGCTAGGGTCGTTTCCATGGTCTCCATGGTTACAGGAGGATAGCGGACGTTCTTCTAGACGTCCACTTAGTGTCCCTAAACCTTTTCTGGGTATTTAGGATGTTTTAAAGTAGCTTATTTACTGCGCCACTGAATGTCTTTGTCCGATCGTCAAGATGAGGTACGAACTGGAACCTACCGCCAACTCTTCCACCCCGAACAGCTCATCAGCGGCAAAGAAGATGCAGCCAACAACTATGCCCGAGGACATTATACTGTGGGCAAAGAGATGGTTGATCTGGTCTTGGATCGTGTCCGAAAACTGGCCGATCAGTGCACCGGAATGCAGGGCTTCATTGTATTCCACTCTTATGGTGGTGGCAGCGGCTCCGGTTTCACATCCCTCCTGATGGAGCGTCTCAGCGTAGACTACGGCAAGAAGTCGAAATTCCAATTCTCCATCTTCCCCGCTCCGCAAATTTCTACCGCGATTGTCGAACCATACAATGCCATTCTTTGCACCCACACTACCCTGGAACACGCAGACTGCTGTATGGCCTTTGATAATGAAGCCGTCTACGACATTTGCAGGTGAGTTGTCAACTGCTGAGTCGACTTGCACGCTTTTGAGTTCTTAAAGTCTACCAATTACTTTGTCCATTTTAGACGTAATCTGGACATTGAAAGGCCCACGTATACCAATCTGAACCGACTGGTGGCCCAAGTTGTCAGCTCAATTACAGCCTCCCTGCGATTTGATGGTTCGCTCAATGTGGATCTCGTTGAATTCCAAACCAACTTGGTGCCTTATCCACGAATTCACTTCCCTCTGGTCACCTACGCACCAACCATCTCTGCTGAGAAGGCCTACCACGAACAACTGAGCATCTCTGAGATCACCAACGCCTGCTTTGAGCCCGCCAATCAGATGGTCAAGTGCGACCCCCGCCACGGTAAATATATGGCCTGTTGTATGCTCTACCGAGGAGACGTTGCTCCAAAGGACGTCAATGCGGCCATTGCCACTATCAAAACCAAGAGGACGATTCAGTTTGTGGACTGGTGCCCAACCGGATTCAAGATCGGCATCAACTACCAACCACCAACTGTTGTTCCCGGTGGCGATCTGGCCAAGGTGCAACGCGCTCTCTGCATGCTCAGCAACTCTACAAGCATTGCCGAGGCTTGGGCTCGCCTGGATCACAAGTTTGATCTGATGTACGCCAAGCGTTGCTTCGTACACTGGTATGTCGGTGAGGGCATGGAAGAGGGAGAATTCTCAGAGGCCCGTGAAGATCTGGCCGCTCTGGAGAAGGACTACGAGGAAGTGGGTGCCGACAGCGTGGAAGGAGAGGGTGAAGGCGAGGAGGAGGAGTTCTAAAATTGACAAGACAGTCCCCTACGAAGGCAAAAACTAAATGGAAGTTGTTTGCGTGCAAACATGTAAAGTTACCTCAGGATATACCGTATATCCACCGGTATAATATTTTTAATAAAACCTCATTAAGGGTTGTCTACTCTTTTTGCTTTCCTTGCACGGGTTCAAGCTGTTAGTTCGGGGTCATTTTGGGTAGTCGAGCTAAGGCGTCGTAGGCAAGAAAGCGAAAGCCACAAAGGGACTGATCTGGTTCACATCATTGGCCTCCTTTGGTGCACTGAAGGCTGATATGCCGGAGCTTGTAAGCCATCGAAATATGCATGGACAGTTAGAAACATTGCGTGCGATCAAAAGGTGAGGGAACAGTTGAGCACCTTGTAATCGAGCAAAAGGTTGATTGAGAGTTAGGATTGCTTGAGTAAAGGTGACGAGTAGGCTGAACTGAGCATTCTCCGTGGTTTGAACTGTGCAGAAATGGACTGCGCTTTGCACAATCGAGAAAGATCTGCAGTTGGGCCCCACGCATGTTAGCCGGCACTGTGAGGGAAGACCGCATGAATACTGTGTATGGAGTCACTGATAATCAGTACATGTGATATACACTTTATTTCGATTGGTTCATAATGCACTCCTCATAACCTATGAATTCTCGAACATCCAGACAAGTTACCTCGCCTGCTACAGTTAGCGTTGGTCGTAGTACTAGTGGTGGTAGTATTCGTAATGTAAGTAGTAGTAGCATTATTATTA
>CACRXP010000927.1:31842-44368 GCA_902702965.1 Spirometra erinaceieuropaei | reverse complement strand
GCAAACAGCGACAGCTGTTCTTCGGCGCTTCTGTTTGGACTAGCTCCAACTTCATGCATGAAAGTGGCGACTGATATTATCCGATACATTGCAACCGCTCCCTTCTTGACGGTCGAAAGTTTGTCGTCGGCAGTTTTTTTTTTCTCCTGAACCCTCCAAACCATAAAAACCACCATCAACTATATTTTAATTCCTTTTCCACAGGCGTTTTTTCACTGCTGGTCGGATTTGTGTTTACCGCCTCCCTTGACAATGCCTGTAAACTGGCTTAAAATAAAATTAATTTAAAATTAGAAATTATTGGTGTTCTATGATACGTGAGCTCCTAAATCAATGGGACGTAAAGTTTAAATCCTCATGTACTCCAATACCAAAAACTAAAACTGATTCTAAATTTACTATCGGTGAACCAGAACTCTCAGCCATCTTACGTTTGTAGAATTTGATCGAGACATCTGAACATTTACTTAAGATTACCGACTCTTCATCAGTCTCAAACACATCTAAAAACAGCTTAAGATACGTACCACAAATACAATCGATCGTGCACTTGGTAAAAGCGAAAGTAGCTGGTGGATCAAATAGCGGATTTAATATCATTACACACCATATACCTCACCGGATTAACCCTACAGAGGCAATCTAAAAACTTATTCAATCATGAGATCATAACATTTTTAAAATTTCAGTTCACTTTGAGAAAAAAAGGCACGAGTTTCTAAGCACTCTATCTGAGACGCAAAATTGGGTGCGATGTACAAAGAAAACAATGAGTTAATATTATTCAAATGGACCTATAACAGTATGACAGATATGACTAGAGGCTGAGGGGATGCGCGCGACCTCTCATCGCTATTGTTCATTTCAGAACATAAATATTTTACGGTTTCTTTTAAGGCTTTCATTTGGCGGTGACATCACAACATCTGCGAGGATGGCATTCCATGGTTTAACCACTTTGTCAGAGAAGAAGGACTCCCGCACATCCAACTAATTAGTCATTGAAGGTTATCTCCGCAAATGCGCAAAGCCTCTTCAACAAACTAGACGAACTAAGAGACTTAGTTGATGGAATTAAGCCAGACCTTATGGCATTCACATAAACGTGGCTTACTAAAGACATCGCAGATTCAGAAATACAACTTAGAGGATAAAAGCAATTCTGGAGAGACAGACTAAGTCGAGGAGCAGGAGTCGTAATTTATGTCACTTGCAAGCTGAGCGCTGTGGCTGATGTACATAGACTGGTACGGAATGTGGAAGTGCTAAGCGTTAAAATCTCTATTAAGAATGTCCGATCACTGACGCTTTCTGTGGTGTACCGTTCACCTAACTATACTTCTGACCAAGATCTCATGCTCGTAGCTGAACTTAACAAAGTCAGTGGGAAGAAAGATGTCCTTATCGTTGGGGATTTAAACGCTCCTGGCATTGATGGGCTAACGTGGACTGCACAAGGGTCGCAAGACAGCTTTAATCACAAACTACTACAATGGGCAACGGACAAACGTCTCTGCCAGAATGTTACATTTGGAACATGGGTCAGGGAAGGACAGCAGTCGAACTGCCTTGATCTTGTTTTTACCTGAGAGGAGGAAAATGTGTTAGACCTGCAGGACCATCCGCCATTAGGGTCAAACGACCACATCACGCTCTACTTCGAGTACTCACTGTTTTCCAAACCCGTCCAACCCGAGAAGTGGGAGGGAAACATTTGGAAAGGGGACTATTCTCTCATGAGGAGGGAAGCGGCAGCTATATCATGGGAGACTGAACTGCATGGTCGAGCAAACGACAACTGGAATACTTTCAGTTCCTTACTGAAAGAGATTGTTTATTCCAATTGTCCTCTCAGAAGAAAGAAAATCACAAACCGCCCAAAATGGATAAACCCGGACTTGAAGGCCTCTTTCAGAAAAAGGAATGGTCTGTAAAGGTGTTACAGACTAACTGGCTCCGAAGAACACTTACAGAAATATAAGCGGCAACGAGACGTTTGTAAAAGTGAGGCTTCAAAGCTGCGAAATAAGTTTGAACTGAACATACTTCGAACTTCGTTGGAGCATCCCAAAATAGTATATGGTTATGCACGAAGTACTTAAAAGACTCAGGAGCTGATCCCTGCCTGTAGGTCTGCATATGGAAAAGTGGAGACTGATGACCAGGTTAAAGCGTCCCTCCTTTCCCAATTCCTTGTGTCCATGTTCACCCGAGAACCTAGTTCTATATTTGTTCATCCATCCGTTCGTCAACCAACCTCTTCTCCAAGTACCCTTCCTCTCCGACCCCCTCTTTACCCTCCTTAATCGAGGAACCACTTTTTCCATCGACCATAGTCAGGGCTGAGTTACTCCGGCTGAAACCTGCCGGAAGAATGGAAGTGCGCACTCATTACTCCGATCCATAAAGGAGACTCAAGACTTGACTGCGGAAATTATCGTCCCGTCAGTCTTACTTGCATCGCGTGTAAAATAATGGAACGCATTATCAAAAGACACTTGATGAGATACCTGGAGCAGAACAAAATATTGTGTGATGCCCAACTTGGCTTTCGACCAGGACGCTTCTGTCTAACGAGTGTTCTTTACTCGCACGAGAAATGGGCAGGAGCTGCCAATAAGGGTTTTCAAGTGGATGTCTTTTTTTGCCTTCAATAAGGCATTTGACAGTGTCCAACACAGGCTTCTGGGTTGAAGGTATTCAAAGAAGAATGTTTAAATTGATCAGGAGTTTGCTGTCCTCCAGAGTGCAAACAATCGTCGTTGGTGACTCTGCTTCTGAAAGGGCAAAGGTGGGAAGTGGTGTCCAAAAGGGTTTTGTCTTAGGCCCAGTATTCTTGACAATGATGATAATTTTATTTAATGCCTGTTTACAGGCATTGTCAAGGGAGGCGGTAAACACAAATCCGACCAGCAGTGAAAAAACGCCTGTGGAAAAGGAATTAAAATATAGTTGATGGTGGTTTTTATGGTTTGGAGGGTTCAGGAGAAAAAAAAACTGCCGACGACAAACTTTCGACCGTCAAGAAGGGAGCGGTTGCAATGTATCGGATAATATCAGTCGCCACTTTCATGCATGAAGTTGGAGCTAGTCCAAACAGAAGCGCCGAAGAACAGCTGTCGCTGTTTGCCAAAGAAATGTTCCCTGGTGAGACCGGCCATAGTGGTCAGAGACCAAAAACTCCATCGCTACAGTAGAGTCGATCAATGGATTCAGCACCCAAAATTAGTGGGAGATTTTCTGAATGCAAAAATCGAGTAAAAGTTCTCCTAAATAAGGGAAAATTTTGCAGATTTTTCACAATCATGGGTAGTTTAGTCCAAATAGCAATTGCATTTACAGAAAAGAACCGACGATATTTAACAGTACGTGCCAGAGGAAAAAATAAAAAGACCTTACGGTGACTGTTACGTCGTGGGTGGACATGATGTCTTAAAGAGGTGGGTGGATTAAATGTGTGATTATATAAGAGTTTAAATAGGAAAATATTCCCTTTTGTAATTTACGGAACGATAAAGGATCAAGGCCCGTAAGCCGACAACGTTCTTGGTAAGACAAATGTCGGTGTTCCGGGGTTAAAACTCTCTTGGTAAAAAAGTGCTGAACAGATTCTATTTTCTTCCGCTCAGTAGCACGTATGAGGCTAAATAAAAACGAACCATATTTCAGACCAGGTCTAACGTACATGTTGTAAAGGCGCATTCTAATGTCCCTAGTTTTAAAGTTTCGGAAGATAAACCCGGTCGTTCTACGTGCTTTGGAGACTATCGAAGCACAGTACTCCGAGAGATGGAGACTCTTGGATTATGGTAAACCCAGATCCTTAATAACCCCAGGCACATTTATGGCGCGACCTTCAGTACTTAGTTGAGGTAGGCGGTCGTCGACAATCACCATGGCTGAGCACTTATGCCAGGAAAGAGAAAGGCGCCATGTGCGGCACCACTGGGCGAAAGCCTGTAGATCGCTTTTTATGAGCTCAAGCATGTATGTATATTGTATGTATGTATATTGAAAGGTTACAGGCAGAGCCCTTGATGACCCTATTTATGTACAGTGCTCTCGCAGATTCACACTCAAAAATAAAATTAAATTGCAGGCATTTAAAATGTGATTGGGTCACAGTTCAATCGTATTCATAAGGTAGTGCACGGGGTCTCTGTAAATTAGTGCGGAAGTTTGTATGTGACAGGTTTTACAAAACTGGCTGTGCATAGTCATGCTGTACAAGCCGATTTCTGTCGAAAACTAGACGAGCAAGTTTTCTTTTAAACACACAAACTGAGTCAGCCGTCACCATGTCGCTTGGAAGCGAGTTCCACGGCCTGACAATCCGCTGGCTGAATGAAAATTTTCGTCGGTCTAAACGCGTGCGCTCATTGCCGACTTTGTATGCATGGCCACGTAGTTGGTTTGTACGGGCGAACTCAAATAAGTCCTCTGCTCTTAATGAGCAACCCTGGCCGCGAACAATCCGGAAGGTCCAGAGTAGACTGCAGTTTATTTGTCTATAAGAAAGAGGGAATAGGCCAAGCAAATTCAGCCTCTCCTGATAAGACAAATACTTCAGACCGTCGACCATCTTTGTCGCTCTGCGTTGCACCTGTTCGAGTAAGTTGATATCCTTCCTCATCCATGGTGAGACTGCTGGCATTCCATACTCTAGATGAGGTCTTACAAAGACACCAAAGAGTCTTTCGAAGAGTTCGGGAGGAAATATTTTAAATGCACGTCTGATCCAGTGTAGAGTACTAGTTGCCTTCTGGACCATCTTTCTACAGTGTTCTGATGGCGATAGATTTGTGGTCGTCCATACACCCAGATCTCTGTGTCTTTCCACAGTTTCTAACCTCGTCCCGTCAATATAGTACTGGTGTTTGGGAGAGGAATTACGGCCGGTGCTCAGGTGCAAAACCACGCATTTGGACACGTTAAACTTCAAAAGCCATCGTTTCGACCAAGCACACAGTTTGTTGATGTTCGACTGCAACTTCTCTGCGTCATCATCGCATTTGACTTCACTCCATATTTTTATGTCATCCGCGAACATGAGAGCCTCGCAATTCACTTCGCTGATGCAGTCATTAACATAAATCAGGAAGAGTAATGGGCCTAAGACAGAACCCTGTGGGACACCACTTTCCACCTTTACCCATTCCGAGGTAGAATTACTAACGACGACTCTTTGTAGTCTATAGGACAGAAAACTCCTGATCCACATAAACATTCTCCCTTGAATCCCTACATCCCAGATCTTTTGCAAAAGACGCCTGTGTGGGATACTGTCAAAGGCCTTCTTGAAGTCAAAAAATATGACATCTACTGGAAAACCCTTATCGGTAGCTCGTGTCCATTTCTCGTGTGAGTAAAGAACACTCGTTAGGCAGGAGCGCCCTGGACGAAAGCCGTGTTGGGCATCGCACAATATTTTGTTCTGTTCCAGGTATTTCATCAAGTGTCTTTTGATAGTGCGTTCCATTATTTTACACGCGATGCAAGTAAGACTGACAGGACGATAATTTCCGCAGTCAAGTCTTGAGTTTCCTTTATGGATCGGAGTAATGAGTGCGCACTTCCATTCTTCCGGGAGCTCGCCGTCTTCAAATGACTTTTGAAATATTGCGGATAAGGGTTTGCACAGTTCATTAGCAAGTCCTCGAAGTGCTAGGGCGGGAATTCTATCTGGGCCAGGCGATTTGGCAGGTTTCAGCCGGAGTAGCTCGGCCCTAACTATGGTAGATGAAAAGAGTGGTTCCTCGGTTAAGGAGGGTAGGGAGGGGATAGGATGGGGAAGGGTACTGGGAGGAGAGGTTGGTTGGCGAATGGATGGATGGGCAAATATAGCACTAGGTTCTCGGGTGAAGACGGACTGAAAGAAGTCGGAAACGAGGGACGCTTTAACCTGGTCGTCAATCTCCACTTTTCCATCTGCAGACCTGAGGGCAGGGATGAGCTCCTGAGTCCTTTTAGTACTTCGTATATAACCATATGGAATTTTCGGATGCTCAAACGAATTTCGGAGTATGTTTAGTTCAAACTTCTTTCGCAGCTTTGAGGCCTCACTTTTACAGACGTTTCGTTGCCGCTTATATTCCTGTAAGTGTTCGTCGGAGCCAGTTAGCCTGTAACGCCTCCACGGACGATTCCTTTTTCTGAAAGAGGCCTTCAAGTCCGGGTTTATCCATTTTGGGCGGTTTGTGATTTTCTTTCTTCTGAGAGGACAATTGGAATAAACAATCTCTTTCAGTAAGGAACTGAAAGTATTCCAGTTGTCGTTTGCTCGACCATGCAGTTCAGTCTCCCATGATATAGCTGCCGCTTCTCTCCTCATGAGAGAATAGTCCCCTTTCCAAATGTTTCTCTCCCACTTCTCGGGTTGGACGGGTTTGGAAAACAGTGAGTACTCTAAGTAGAGCGTGATGTGGTCGCTTGACCCTAATGGCTGTCGGTCCTGCAGGTCTAACACGTTTTCTTCCTCTCGGGTAAAAATAAGATCAAGGCAGTTCGACTGCTGCCCTTCCCTGACCAGTGTTCCAAAGGTAACATTCTGGCAGAGAAGTTTGTCCGTTGCCCATTGTAGTAGTTTGTGATTAAAGCTGTCTTGCGGCCCTTGTGCAGTCCACGTTAGCCAATCAATGCCAGGAGCGTTAAAATCCCCAACGATAAGGACGTCTTTCTTCTCGCTAGCTTGGTACAGTTCGGATATGAGCATGAGATCTTGGTCAGAAGTATAGTTAGGTGAACGGTACACTACCGAAAGCGTCAATGATCGGACATTCTTAGTAGATATGGTAACGCTTAGCAGTTCCACATCCCGTTCCGTTCTATGTACATCAGCCATAGCGCTTAGCTTGCAAGTGACATAAATTATGACTCCTCCTCCTCGGCTTAGTCTGTCTCTCCTGAATTGCTGATATCCTCTAAGTGATATTTCTGAATCTGCGATATCTTCAGTAAGCCACGTTTTTGTGAATGCCATAATGTCTGGCTTAATTTCATCAACTAAGTCTCTTAGTTCGTCTAGTTTGTTGAAGAGGCTTTGCACATTTGCAGATATAACCTTCAATGACTGATTCGTTGGAGAGGCCCGGCCTTCATTGTGACGGGTTCTGATCACAGGAAAGACCCCTTTGTCTGGACTATTTGTCCATTTTTGATCTTCAGCCCCTTCTCTCCTCTGCCAATTCTCTCCTTCAATTCTGATCTCAGTTCTCTCATTTTCAGTCTTTCCCTCGGTTCGTAGTCTGGTTGAAAAAACACTTCCTTGTGCGAATTGCGTAAGGTCGTTCTACTTTCTAATAAAAGCGCTGCTTGGGCTTCGTTTTCCAAAATAACTTTCAGGGGTCTTGGGGATGTTTTTAGGTCACGATTTGGGTCCGCTCTGCCTAGTCGGAAAGCTTTTTTAACGGTGAATATTTCCCCATCCTGCAGGACGGCACTGGCGTACTGATGAAGAAGGTCTAGGTCGTGCGTCACTCGTTCCTTTGGAATGCAGGACGTGGACTCTGGGGCGCCCCTTATGACAATATTTTGCTTACGATTTATGGAAGAGCTCATTACTGTCCCGTCCGCGCTAGGACGATATAATGCTACTGTAGTATTCCCGATGGCTGTTGTCACTTCGACATTTGAATGATTTTCGGCCGGCGAAGGGGGAATAGGGCATGGATTTTCATGTGACGTACTTGCTCCGGCAGTGGAGCTCTTACAATCATTACCCTGTTGCAATGTACTGCACGAAGGCTTATCGTGTCCTTTTCCATAAACGGATTGGTTAGGGCACTTTCCAGATGAGTTAGCCTTGTGAAGAAGTGGAGTAACAGCATTGCCTTCCAAGAATAACAGCGAGTCCTTGTAGTTTCTAACAGATCTTCTGAGGGTCACCCTGGCTTTCCCAACTTTAGTGTTCGATGATTTGGCAGGTTTAGCTACTATAGCAGGTAATGGAACCTGACTTATTTTTAATGCATGATTTCTAATGTCATGATCTGCCGGCTTATATCTATGTGCAGCTTTAAGATCATCGGCATACATGAAAGGCTTACCATTCTGAAATAAATCTGGTACATCATCAACGAAAAGGCAAAATATAAGCGAGCCGAGTACACTACCCTGAATGACTCCACTCCTCACACGTGTGGGTTTGGAGATATTATTGGAAATCTTAACTCGTTGTGTACGAGTGCCCAGGTAAGAGGATATAAAAATCAAAAGTTTGCCACCTATTCCAAAAGAGGGCAGTTTCAAGAGAAGAAGAGCATGGTCAACACGGTCAAATGCCTTAGTGAAATCGAAATATACTGTGTAAAGTGCAAAACCATTGTCCCTAGATTGGAGAACATAGTCGAAGAAAGAGAGTTGACAGGTGTCACAAGATCGAGCTTTGAGGAATCCATGCTGAGCATCACTCAATAGGATATTCACTGTTAGGTGACCCAACATCTCATCTTCGATCACTGTCTCTAAGATCTTCGAAACTGCGGGGCTAGTGTTTATTGACCGAAAGTCATCAAACGATGTAGATTTGCCGTGCTTAGGAATGGGCAAGATGTGTGATTCCTTCCACAAGGTAGGATAAGTTTCACTTTCAAGAGTAAGATTAAATATCTTGCATAAGAGGGATGGGAAAATCGTATTTGCATCGGCTTTTAAAATGCTTACTGGGACACCATCAGGTCCTGGACTAGAAGATTGACGAAAACTCCGAATCGCAACAGTCACATCCCACAGAGTGAAAGTTATAGTTTCTGGAACTGCCCCGGTCGGATTCGGAGTGATCGAGTCTACAATGAACGTTTTGAACAGGAAATCATTGAAGACATCAGCGGTTAACTGGCATCAACTATGGGATTTCCGAGATCGTCTCGGAGCATGGGATGCTGCGTCTTTCTGTGAGTTCGTATTTTTCTAAAGAAAAGTTTCGAGAAATATGACGAATTGTTTTCGGTAAACTGGACCTCTTTGGCTAGCTATTTTTCTTCGGATTCTCTTAGTCCGCTCAAAAATATCACAAATTAAGGGCAGGACAGAAACATCGTTTTGAAGATGGAAACGACGTTCAAGCCTGCGCAATCTGCGACGAAAATGTAAGGGTAGGAAAACCTCATCCCCAACATTAATAATTTTCTTACGGGGCACAAAACGATAAATAAGCGGATCCAAAATTTCGTACAGATTTGTAGTGCAAACATTTAAATCCGAACTTAGGAAGAAATCAGTCTAGTCGTAGGAATTAATGTGTGTTGATAATTCGGTCGGGCGGGTTAATCGGAATTGCGGAAAAAGCTATACTTTCGGGACAACGTTTTGTCAGCCTCGAATTCCAACGTTGAAACAACTATGTCATGGTCTGATCCTCCGAGTGGGCCTAGGGATGACACCGACGATGGCATGCAGCCTCTACAGAAAATAAGGTCAAGTATGCTTGAGCCTCGGGTGGGAAAATCGACAACCTGATTCCACATCCCAACATCCACAGCCTCAATAAATTCTTCGAACCTTCTTGGGCCTGAAGGCGGAGACCAGCGGACTTCAGGGAGATTAAAGTCACCCGCAACCAATTGATACTTAAAGCTTGAATCGGCCGCAGCATGAAATGCCTGTGAGAGTTAATGATCAAAATTGTCGTTGGCGTTGGGAGGGCGATAGACGCAGCCAACGAGTAAGGCGAACTTATTTTTTAGTGCAACCTGGAGCCAGCAGCTGCCTTCTACCGCCGAAAAATGCGGGAGGTCCAACGGCGAAAATGTAAGTGTTTGCTTAACGTAGACGCTGCTGCCCCCACCACGGCCATCTATGCGATCATTTCGAATGCAATTGTAGCCTAGCAGCGAGAGTTCGGAGTCAGCTGCTGAGGCTGACGCTCACGTCTCAGTTACTAGAACAATATCTGGACAATGGACGAACACCAGAGTCTGAAGCAAGGATCTGGCATTAAAAAAATTTGCAGGGAAAGGCTGTTAGTTTCTGAGGGAGGTGGGCTACATCGTCCAGTTCTGGGCTGCCCACGGAGCAAACGGTCCGGATGTAACCATCAAGTTCTGCAAAAATTTTGTGGCATCGAAAAATTCTGACGTGGATAAAAAGGGGTAGGACTTGGGGGAGGGAATGACGGGCAGGTGAACTGGTAACCATTGTTAGCTAACTTATTTTCAGCTGGAAATCCGCGGGGCAGATACTGAAAAGTATTCCCGCCGGAACGAAACTGAGGATCGGATGATTTAACTGATTCAGTATGGACATTAGCATGAGGAATACGTTGGTAAAACGGTCGTCGAGGAAACAAGTTAAGGGGGGACGCATCGTTCCCATTTGAGCAAGAGTTCTATTTAACGGCGGGAAAATCGGCATATTCGGCCTAACTGCCTCGATATGAGGGCTGGGGTGCAATTGGGAACACGCTACGTTTTGAGTCGGGGTATTTGAGGCACTGTTAGCCGATTGTGGAGGAAAAGATTTTATAATGGTGCTGGATTTATTGAGTGTCCGAGTGGCTGAGACAGCAGTTGGATTTGCCTTTGACTTAGACACATGCTTAGGCTTACTAGGGGTTGTTGGGGGAGTCGATAGAGGCGTGTTTATGCCAGGCGTGATGGTGTGCTTAAAAAGCTTAGCATTAAGAGTAGTCGAATTCCCTACGGAATTGACTATGTCGTGATGTGCAGATGCCGCAGATGGTGTTGTAGAGGACGTATTCAAACGGACAGTAGGTGTCATTATCTTGGTGTTGGTTTTTGCCGATTTTAATTTATTCAGTCTTCGCTGCAGCGGTGTGAGGTCTGGCGAAACGGAACAGCGCCATTTACGACAGAAGTCTCCAGTTATTTCCCTACTCGACAAGGTAATATCGGCTTCTATCATGGAGAAAAGTGTAACTAGTATCGGCGAATTATGGCTAAGCGAGCGAATTCGCTTAGCTTGTGCGACACTGAAACTCAAGCCACAACTTTGTAGGAACGAATGCGCTCCCTCCATTGCTGATAAATGGCCCGGAATGTTTCGCAGTACGAAATTATGCTTGCGTTTAATTCTTTCCTCAGTTTCCGAACTTATTACCCCAATAAGTTTAAAAGCTTGTTCAATTACTTTTTCAGAAGCGCTCTTTATGTCGCCATATATCAACTGGTTGACTATTTAGCAGGCTGATGGCCTGCTACGAGTAGCAGAGGCGTATTTTTGGGCGACTGAATGGTCGAGAGGTTCTACATGTACTAAAGGGATTTGTGAGTTAATCAGATCTGCAGACGGCGAAGAACATACGCTGGCGTCTGCCATGTCTTCAGTCACGATTTTAGCACCCAGAGACGGTGGGGAGGCCGCAAGCTTTCGCCTTTTAGCACGTGCTCTGCGGGGCATTACAGACAAGAAAAGTTTTTCGTTACAGAAGAAGGATTAACACGTTGCGAACGTACGGAAATGCGCACTAAATAGCAAGTGCTACTGTTATTTAACTACGAAAACTAGAAAGAGATAGTAGGGAAAGGAGTCACTACAAAGTTTTTTTTTACAAAATACGACTATTTTGCCAGACTGTCAAACAAAACTGGGAAAAATTATACCTTGTTTTGAAAGGGGACTTTTAAAAGGGACTCAAGTATAAGACAGACATTAATTGCGTAGGAATATCCAGATAAATGCAAAGCTTCACTTATCTTTGAAGAAGAATATGCGGCTAACTTGCAGGGATGCGTTATATGGGAAATGAAACCAGGAAATAAAGTTGATAGCTGATCGTAAATATCGCTGCAGTGACAGTCGCCGTTTATTCATAATCAAACGACCCAACTGCCTTTTGAGCACGACCATGCTATCAGATGTAACTATTTGACTTGAGAGTGGGCTTCACGGTCGAGGTACATACGGACTAGAAGAAGACTTCCGTTGGTCTAGGCGTGTACGTTTACGTTTGATTTTGTGCGGTGATCGCGCAGCTGACTTGCATTCGTAAACTCAAAGAAATCACCAGATTTGAGCGAACAATCGTGCCCTCCGGATAGTGCGGAATGTTCACGGCAGGTTGCATTTCATTTGACTGTACGAGAGGGGAAACAAATTGATCCCGATTAATCCTTCTGGATATGGCAGAATCCTAAGTCCATCCACCAGTCTTGTTGCCGTCATTTCATCTTTTCGATGTGCTCGCTGCCTTTCTTCATCAAGGGCATTCATGCTGGCATTCCGTATCCTGAACGCGGCCAGAAGAACGTATCAAATATTGGCGCGATGAGTATGGGATGAAATAATACGAAAGCACGCCTAATCTAGTTTATAGTGCTCATTGCCTTTTTGAAGAATCTTTTGCAGTGTTTGAAGGGCAGCAAGTTTGAACTTGTCTAAATACATAGATCTTTGTGCGCGTCTATTTCACTTAATAGAATGCCATTTGTAGTGCAGCAGTGGTTTGGGAAGCGTCTACGTCCAGGTCCTAAGTTCAAGACCGTACATTTGGATATACCAAACGTTAGAAGCCACTTGCTGGACCTTACAGTCACCTTATTAATGTCTTCCTGCAGTCTCTGCACGTCGT
>CACRXP010000927.1:15156-30021 GCA_902702965.1 Spirometra erinaceieuropaei | reverse complement strand
CTCAGTACGTTGTCATACGTTGCCCGCTAGATTATCGCTGTGGCAATCTCAAATGTTGATGAAGAAAGGATGGGAACAGGTTAAAGTTTAAAAACATGCAGCCTCGTCTAGAAATACGACTATTGGCCTATGTAGTCCGACACTTACTCTAAACCCCTCGACGCTTATCTACGAGGGTCAGTTTGAGCAAAAAATGAAATTGGACTACAAACAGGATGTTCGATATCGGCTATTCTTTAAGTAACACGGTCATTTCCAGTTTTCCTTATTCCTCACCGGTGAATATTAGGGAGACGGTTCTGCTTGTTATATTCTGTCTGACACGTCCGCACCAAAGAATCCGAGTTAAAATCTCAGGTCATCCGGGCGATGGGTTGGGTATGGCCTACTGACTATAGTAATAAGCCAACAATGACCATAAGTCTCCCTTGTCGTTGTCAGTCCTCCTTACGTTATGAAACTGCCTGCGTGGGCTCTAGATTGGACTCCAAAGCACGACGGCATGAGCACGTTTACCTTATCAGTGAACGGCCTCTAACCATGGTTAGTATTCTCGATCGCAGCCGACAGAACAATGAGCCCCCGACCAGATATAAGGTATTGGACTGCCAGACTCTCAATTAACGGAGAATCTGCGCTTGAATCCCGGACAAATCGAGCGTGGGTTTAGACATGGCTGACTGATGATGACGAGATGCCGGAAATCGCCATCGTTGTTAGTGCTCATCCTAAAAAGCGGGACCGCCTGGGGCGAGGGCTAACTGCGAGGTATATCGACTCGTGCGTCTGGTAAATAAGCAGTCCCTGATCAGGGCTCTGAGGGCTCTCGCACACCGAAGCACTTACAAAGTACTATAAAGCTCGACAAATTCGCTTTTACCTTTTGACCTTGAACAGGTCGAGTTCTAGCAGGGCAAGTTGCTGGAGGAAGTCACCTCGGCCGAGCAATCCAGACAGTCGTAGGGCACAATTTCATTCCAAAGGCACTATGCTAATTGGTGTCCGACAGAGCAAGCGTGATCAGAGTCATGTCGAATGCAGTGCGTCAACCGTAGAAGGTTTCTGACGATAAAGAAGTTTTTCCAACGACCTATTCTGATTTAATATCTTGGAATCTGTTTTATTTGAAAAAATCTTATTCGGATAAACAAGTGGCATGAATGCCTAACCACGCTAATAAGGACTGATCATGATGTATGCTCGGCAAAGGACATCTAACTGCGTCTAGGCAATTAATTAGCTCGGTGCTTACTTCCGGGTAGGTTAGTACACGATAGGATGCTGGCCTTTGGCTTAACTTATCCCCAGCTGTCTAGGCCACCTAGTTTCGGAAGAATCACTTGTTTAATGTGTATTTTCAATGAATTCTAGATGTAGGCACAAAGTTTATCCTATTTCCCACGAATCCTGCACGAGAGGTGTTTCGTGTTTCTTAGGAAAGTATGTCTTGGCGCGAGAAGAGATTGCACAGGCCTGCATTTTTTGGCGCTTTTATACGCTAGCAAAATGAGCCTCGAGCCTAATATTTCCGGACTGTTTAATCCGGTTCAAAGTGTGCAACAATCTTCGATGATCAGTAGGAAGCACAAATGACTTTTATTCTAACGAAAGTACGCCGCTTCTAATTAGGAAGTTCTGAGTTAAGGTGGATTTCAGTACTGTTAAGCACTCAAGACCGAAATACTGTTTTTGTTCTAGCGCACACTTTACAGAAGACTATATTTGATACGCATATTTGTTAAAATGCGAGTGCATTTATGCGAGTATCGAAAATTCATCACAAATGCTCACTACTCAAGTAATTAATCGTGTGTGTGTGTAATTGGTCAGCCCAATCACCCTATCAATTTTCCATGTTTAACCCACTCAAGCAGGCAGTAAGTCCAACTATTCGGAACATTGAGCAGCCAATAGGTTCATTCGAGTTATTTCCCCTCGGTTCCCATCCGTTTCACCACCTCTCCCCCCTGACCCAACGGATTAACAGCTGTCTCGTCGGAAGTGCAACCCAACAGCACTTCTTTTGGTAGTTATTTGCCATCCGGACCGGTTTTGCTTTGCGTTTGGCTCCTAGCCCGTATCGATTGCGGCTGTGATTTGCAACAATCATTGACCAATGTTTTCACCGCCTCCCTTTCAGCCTGCCCTCCTCTACCTCGTTCCCACCTGCCTTGGCTTTCCTCTCACACTGGCTCTCATAAAGGGTGATCTGGGAGCAATGATGACGTAAGTGCTCTTTGCCGCACATTTTGTCATTTTCTGCATCTGGCCGTGCCTGCTTAAGCGGGGGATAACCAGGTTGCCCTTGTGAGTCAGTAATGTAAAAAATGCCTTTGTCGGGCAAAACCGCCCGTCAAATTGGCGTATGTGAACACACACACTGGACCGCCATCAGAAATGGGCGCACACCGATCTGTTGACTTCTCCAAACAAATAAGCTCCGAATGGGTGGCAAAGGTCACGAAAAGGCAATCAACTGCCAGGCCGAAGTCGGCCAGACCATAATAGCTGAGGGGGAGGGGCGACAGAGAATGCGGGTCGATTGATGTTATCATAACTTGGCCCAATTCGGTCCGGTAGTTGGCTGTCTGCCCGAGACCTTGGCCACCCACATGGAGCTTGTTTTCTTCGGGCAGGCAATAGATCGGTGTGCACACATTCCTGAACGAATATTTGCCCAATCTGCAGCGACAAAATGGCAGGTGGCGAGGCACCGATACACTTCGGTTCGATGAAGTTTTTAGGACCCACCTGCGCCATGTAGAAACGAATTTACATGTTCCCGGCTCCAGTTGGTGATTAGGGCCACGATTGACTGGATGAAGTCACAATAAACCCGAAACAATACCCTCAGTCAGTCTTTCTCGGTATCCCAATTGTCACTGCATCTGCCCGGCCGAGTCCTCATGCCCCTTTAGCTGACTGCTTATGCCAGGAAGAAGATATACACAACCCTCACGAATGGAAGGGAATATACGCATCCCAGGTTCTTGTTTAAAAGAAGACGAAGGCACGACTACTGGGACGGTAGATTTATTGGCCTTAGCTTTCGAACTCGAACTGGAGTTCATCATCAGAGACTGCCAGAGTGCAGCAACGTGTGAACATTTATATCGTTGTGTCGTGTGTGTGTGGGGGGGGAACTACGTCCGTGGTTAGGTCTGGCTTGTGCCGCCTGGCCCACAATGGTCCCCCAGCGGGGTGACGCCGTTTGTACCTCGCGGCGATGTGAATTGCGCCACCTGGCTGCGTGGGCGGAGTGCGTGATAACACGTAGGCAAATCAATGTGTCTATTGATAGAGTTGGTGTCCGACACCCACGCCTCCAACGGTTCTCGCGCCGTCTTGTTACCAGCTCGCGCCAATATCCGCGTGTTGACGAAGTCGAACGCATGGCCTTCCTCCAGCGTGTGAGTGGCGACTTGAGATAGTGGGTCGCCTCTCCGAACGGCCCGTTTGCGCTCAAGTATTCGTGATCTGAGACGTCGTCCTGCTTGGCCTGTGTAGTGTCAAGGACAGTTATGGCACGGGATTTGATAGACTATCCCCGACTGTTCACCTGCGTCCAGCCGATCCTTGGAGGCGTGGGTGTCCAACACCAACTCTATGAATAGACACATTGATTTGTCTGCGTGTTATCAGGCACTTCGCCCACGCAGCCATGTGGCGCTGTTTACATCGCCACGAAGTACAAACGGCGTCACCACGCGGGGGGACCATTGTGGGCCAGGCGGCACAAACCAGACCTAGCCACGGACGTCCCCCCTACACGACAGAACGATGTAAATGTTCACACGTTGCTGCACTCTAGCAGTTTCTGATGGTGAACTGCAGTTCGAGTTTGAAAGCTAAGGCCAATAAATCTACCGTCCCAGTGATCGTGCCTTCGTCTTCTTTTATACACAACCCTATTCTCAATTCTGGAAAATCAGGCCTATACCCTCGTAAGGATGCAACTCCCTGGACCATCGGGCGGGGATAAAAGACCGTCCCCTGAGTGGGGGAAGCCACCACCGCTTTAGAGCTCGTCTTAGTTTGAATTTGTTTCACACGCAATGGGGGGTTGCGTTTATGCATATTCAATGGCTAATTTCAACGAAAATGCCCCCCCCCCCCAACATAGTATGGAACGGTAGGCAATTTAGAGAACAAAGTAAGTATTAAGATATGCGCAAACAGTCTATGCTTTGAAAGCTATTATCTTCATGAGTTGACATCTGCACTGGTGCTCTAGAAACCGCGCATAACTGCGGTAGCAACCAACCATCCACCGAGACTCTTGACGCCTTAGCGAAACTCGAAGACAACTCGATATCCCCAGGTGTTGAAATGCATAAGTACTGCTCGCCACTGCCTACTAGCCAGGTACACAATTAAACTTGCGAAGCGGACTGTGCCTACAGACTGGAGCCGATCCCCGGGTAATTTGACGGATCATCATGCAGAAACCACCGTGACGTAAGCTTTCTGAAAATTACCGTAAGGTTCTCCATAGTCATCCTCCTTAGTCGCTTCTCATTGCGCCCCGACGCCAGACGGGGATAAACGGGGTAGTGGGGGGGGGGGGAGGGAGCGAGAACGCGTTGATCTGCGCTCCCCTCTTATTCTATCTCCTGAAAACCACCACTGTTACCAGCAGCACGGATAGTTCAACCGTCTCAAACGGCCGGATCCGCCACTACTTAGCGAGGTAGACGCAGTAGTTACTTGTACATTTCAAAAACCTGCTCAACGCAGTCTTCCCTGATATAAAATTCACGAAGGAAGAAGAACAGGAACAGCAGCTGTCCTCTCTGGACGTGCTTGTCGGACGAAACCTTAACAGTGAACGTGAAACGACGGTTTACAGGAAGGTAACGAACACTGCACAGCTTCTCAGTTTTCACAGCAACCATCCGGTGACACACAAGCAATGCTGTATCCATCCGCTCTTTAAGCGGATCCAAACTCATTGCAGCAAAACGTGACGCCGATTATCTCCGCGATCCGTTTGTGCAAAATGGCTATCCAAAGACATTAATAAGTCGCTGCCCACGTTGTCGCCCCCAAAGGACCCAAGCATCAACACCACCAACGATATGGCATTCTCTGCCATACATGAAGGGCGTTTCAGAAGCGACCGAGCGCATTGTTACGGAGCTAAGTGTTGGAATCGCACACCGCCCCAACGCCACCATGCGCAGCAGGGTCATAAAAATTAAAGACCGATTAAAACCTGAGGAGCAATCTGGAGTAGTTTATCGCATCTCATGCCAAAACTGTCCTTGTAACCACACATACCAGACTGGACGTGTGCTGGGATTGTGCATATGCGAACATAAGCTGACTGTGCGACGAGGTGACGCATTATCACAAGTGACCGCCCACACCTGCGAAATGGGTCATGAGTTTAACTACACAGCCACCAAGATAGTCACCCACGCCGGAAACAGAACGGGCCAAGAATTGGTTGATGCCAAAGTCTCGGATAAGAGCTCATTCGTTCGATTTATCGACCGGGCGCCGGCGTACAGAGCACTGCGCAGTCACCTCCAGTCTTGCGCCGTTGATTGGTGGTTGGCTAACACGCCATATAAATGTCGCTTGTTCTGTTGCTGCTACTATCTCTGAGGATGGATTCCTGCACGAGTTCGAAAGCTCAGAACAATAGACAGAATGTTCCGGCGCTCAACCGCTCTTCGTCTTCACTTCGTCTGTCCACTCCCACTGTGTTCTGATAACAAGGCAAGTCAAGACGACCGCAGATAGGCGTCGATGTGGAGATGACTAACAAGAGCAAAGGGGTCGTCCACGCCTGCTACACGCGACCTCGTTTCTGCCGTCATGCATGTCAGACTTCAACAGGAGCGGTCTCAGATCTCATCAAAGTGAAATGTCCCATAAAGTTCAATTCGAAGGGAGCCCATGAATCCTACCTGTCGTTCTGGAGGAGGGTCGAGCTATGTCAGGTGTTAGCAGCCCCTCGTGCCACGACTGCTAATCAGCCGTGATGGCTTTTAGAGCGTATTTGGTCGTTTATATTGACGATCCCGGTTTCTGATTCCGTTTTTTTCTCTTTCTCCCTCTCTCCTCACCCATAAACCCGTTAGACTGGTAATGATACTGGACATAGTGGCGTGAGCCTCCGTCTAGCACACCCTGACTAACATATACCATGAGTCAGCGGAGCTCCTGCCTTGATTCAGCGTAAAAATATCGCCGTGTTTCCTTCGTGGATTTTGCCTTTGTTTGACTCCCGCAATCGACCTCGCTCCACCACCAATGCTATCGCGCGTGAGCCAAGTTTGCCGTCACTGAACATGGGGCTAAAATCCTTGTAGATCGTGAGGACAGCTGCTTCTGCGATGTCGTCCCTCGTGTTAGTCTTGTCTGCGTCCTCTCATAGCTGTCCCATTCATTAGTTTGGGAAAAAACCTCCGCTATCTCAGGTCGTCCACCAGGTTATGCATTCCTTGCTCGACTCTGTCAGCGTGACATTCGTCAGGAGACGGAACCGTGAATGTGCAGGGCGTTCTTCTACGAAGTAGAATGGGGGACGCAGCGCGTATGAATAGAGAATTTTCATAGCGTAGAAGTAATTTACGGATACTGTTTGCGTCGAATCCCCATTCGTCTCTATAACAAACGGGAGTCAGTGAGGATGAACTCGCAGAGTGCGTCTTCTCTTTCACACCGAATGGCACTCTTCAGCCCTATTCTGCTAAATGTTCCAAGATGCCATCTTGACCGATCCTAGCTGATCCTAGTTCTGAAGTGGCCAACTGAATATGCGGGCAGACTCAATGAAAGCTGAGCTAGAGCGTTTCTCTGTCTGCGTTTTGGGCATGTCAACTGGCTCATGTTCGCTCTGAAGCCTATAGTGACAGTCATTAATTCGTGATGCCGTGAACTTGCATCCTGTGGTCAGGTGATTCAGTCACAATAAAGTCAGACGTTCAGGTATGAGATATCTGAGACAAAATTGCGACAAAGGTGAGAACGTTTGTGGATGATAAGCGCTGTGCGGGCAGTGGATTAGCAATTACGCCCAGCAAACAGGGCGTACCTCCGCTATGTAGTATTCGGCATTCGCATTTGTTGACCCTACGTTGTTGATACACGATAATTCCTACATGCCAACCAACGGATCATGTCTTTATCCTATGTGCAGATAAATTCAACCAACTCCTGGAGGTGCACAGACACCGCTGCATAATTCCGAATTGGCGATTCATGAGACTGTCCGTTTATAAAGGTCTGGAAGCTTTTTACAAGTTGGGTCTGCAGTTCTGCTTGTAGGCAGGCGTGCTGGTAATAAGCAATGGCAGTATGTCCCTCCGCGGCGTCGCCACCGAACTTTGACGCTCCGTATATAGTGTCGTCGGTACGTCAGATATCAACATTATTGGCGCTGGTCCGCGTTACTTATTGGAATTCAGTAGGTCTGTCGACCTTCCTGTTGCACATGCGTCCGCTGGGTTAGCCAACGGTTATGGTACCTAGCAGTCCCCCTTCTCGCCCTCCTCCCTACCGCAGGGCCCTCCCCTGTTGCATCCAAACCGGACCCTAGTGACTATGGCAATCGAGACTAGGCAGAACCGCCGGTCATAAGTGGTGGACCGCCTCTCAGAGTGATTCTCTAAACGCTGCGTGACAGAGTCCCCGAACTTTTAGTCATTCACATGATCTTTCCAACCTTTTTTCCCCACTTTGTTTACATTGACGTCTCCGTAACTCCCCCCGCCCCCCACTCACCCCGCCCGTTTTCTCCCCATCCGCTAGGTACACGGACATCCCAGAGGAAATTGCTAACAAGGTGAAGGCCGCACGCGAGGCCAAGAATAATTCCGTCAAGACAGAGTAACCTTCCATCCCGCGTACCCCTGTTCGTTCGTCCTCTAACCTTTTTGCTGTTTCCATAGGCTTCTGTTGTTTACTGTCATCCTCTGGTACTTCGAATTTCTTGTCCTTCATCTCGTTTCACGCTTTTTGTGGTCTGTTTCTTACCTCATCCCCATGATTATCGGACCCTTTTTGTTTCATTGTCAATCTTGGCGTCCCTCGAATACACCGTAAAACCTTCGTCTAAGATGATGTAACCACTGCTGTGAAGTATACCATGTGACAAGGGTATGCTGTCTGTTATTCCGACGTTCAAATGCGGGAGGGGGGGGGGACGTGGAAATATCGGCTGTTTCACTAACAAACGTCAACATCTAACAACTTGAGACTTCAAGTAGCAACAGTTGTTCAAAGCCTCTTGGAGGCTCTTTAGCATGTCATTTTTTCTGAAAGTCAATTCCCTCTTGTCACGGGATTCAGATCCGAGTTGTCGGTTTCTATCTCTGATGCTATATTCCTGGCCGCCCGAACTAGACGGGGCAGCGGAAAACTGGCATAATGACTGAGACACTCAGCCCATCTCCTCCACCATAACCGCGTGTTCAGCTCCTAGGCCGGACTCATTTACGTCCACTAGAGCATGCATTACAAACAGTCCTGGGTGCCCAAATTATTAGTCCCTATGCCCATCTAACCCGTACAAGCTCCCTTCCACCCGGCGCGTTTAGACATCATGCACACTTTTTAGGTCGTACGCGCGTACGGCAGGATAATAGGTACAATAGGTGGGCTAACTCATGACATGTCAACTGAAATTCCGAAATCTTTTTCGTTTCGAAAAGATTAAGGGAGTAGTATTGCAAAACTAATCAATCTGCAGTACAATTCTGTAATAATTCAGTCACCTCATGATGTCGGCTTTCGAATGAACTTCCTTCCGGCTGCATACGAAAACTATACTCTGCAAAATATGACTGCTTAAATAGCATGAATTTTTCTCTTTAATTTCCGATGCCCCTAAAAGTCCAATTACATCTCATGGAAAACATGCATAAAAATATTCATTCTTTCGCTCATTTGGTGGACAATTACCTCTTCTTCTAATCTTATACTCGAAGGAAGGGTATAATTCGGTTTTTAAAATGTTCCTAATTGTGAGACTTTAATATCATGAAATGACCGTTCATAAAACGTCATGTCTCTGAATTTACCGATGTGGCTTGTAAAGTTAACAATACAGATCAAATCCAAAGCTAGATTTAATGAACACCCTATGGCGTCCTCTTAATACCGTAGAGAAATGTGTGGTTTTCCGTACGCGGAAAATACATGACTTGTAGTTTGGAAATCCTGAATGCAAGTACGACGACAGAGCGGGTTCAAAAGTATTCGGAAATTAGAAAAGTTTTTGAAAACCGGATTATACCCTTTCTTCGAGTATAAAATTGGAAGAAGAGGTAATTGTCTGCCAAATCAGCGAAAGAATGAATATTTTTATGCATGTTTTCCATGAAATGTAATTGGACTTTTAGGGGCGACGGAAATTAAAGAGAGAAATGCATGCTATTTAAGTAGTCATTTTTTACAGAGTGTAGTTTCTGCATGCAGCCGGAAGGAAATTCGTTCGAAAGCCGACATCCTGAGGTGACCGAATTATTATAGAATTATACTGCAGACTGATTAGTTTTACAATACTACTTCATTAATCTGTTCGAAACGAAAACACATTTCGGAATTTCAGTTGACTGTAGAACATCGGCCAGAAGACATGTACGCCAAAAACAGTGTCAGGTAAACTGTCAAATCTTAGAATGGCCATTTTACTGATCAAAGTGACCTGCAGTCTTGCGTAACTAATTGACGAGGCTTTCGTCTGCTTAATCTGTGGTGGTGATAGTAGTAGTGGCGGTGCAGTCCCTCGAGTGTTAACGCCACGGCAAAAGTGTGTAGACGACCGTGTTAAATTTTCAGCAGCAGGAGAACCAGGGTCTGACGATGCCAGACTGCATTCCTCGTGTTACCTCGAGCGTGCCACGCCTCGGAGACAGCATCGTCCGCGGACAACCTATCACGAAGCCGTGAAATGTCCTCTGTATAGGGGGCAATTAATGCGTGACCAACTGTAGGGAGGCCGGCAGGTGGTTACAGATGCACGCTGAAGCAATTGGTGGGGTTGATGGCTCTCGATATAGGTCGCTGATCTGAGGTTATTCCACGGCCGGAGACCACTGGTACCTCTTCCACATTGGGCACCCCATTTGCACCCGCGAAGGCCAATTCTGGGTGGGAATCGCACGAGCGCACTCATCAGATGCGGACGAAGTTACCGAGGGCAGTGCTGGAGACGAGAGAGGTCTCAACAGGGAGCACAGCGGGCGTGACGAGAGCCCCGATGTCTGGCAGGCAGGAACAAGGCGGTAACGGCGCAGCCCGTCGTGTTCCCTAGGCAGGGTGCGTCTGTAGACTGTCTATGCCAGTAAGATGGGTTCTAGGGATTATAAGGCGACAGAGCGTTGAAACCTACTACTACTACTACTACTACTACTACTACTACTACTACTACTACTACTACTACTACTACTACTACTACTACTACTACTACTAACTACTACTGCTACTACTACTACTACTACTACTACGCGCACATACATATGCCTCGGCTTGCCGAAGATCCACGAATATGGTACACAGATTCGTCCAATTCTCGATACGAGGAACTCGCAGTACCGTGGGACAGCAAATTTGTTAATGGCGAAACTTGGGCCTCCGCAGTACCATTGAATTTGTTAACAGCGCGAAAGACCTCGATTCAAACGAAGTTGTTGCTTTCCTTAGGTTTCTCTTTGTACGAACGTACCGGCCACGGAAACGGTCAACTAGCTCTGAGATTTCATTACAATCAATCAGCAAGATTCAGGAGTGCCGGTGAATGCCCTCAAGGAATTGTTATTGAAGCGTTCTCTGAACGTGCAGTTTCTATTTGATAACAGTCTGCGTAGACAAATGGACGGAGTAGTTATGGGCTCGCCCCTTGGCCCGTTTTCGAAGAATATGTTCATGAGCAAGCTAGAACCATTAGAGATCAACGGTCTGAGATACTGTGGGCGCTATGTGAATGATATATTCGCAATTGCACCGAAACAAAATGACGTCTCAGTCCTACTGGATGATAAAAATCAGGCACATCCATCAATAAAAATCACTCTGGAAGAAGAACAGTCCGGTTCACATCCATTTCGGGACGTGCTCCTGAGTAGAAGGCCTGACGGCAGTATTCGACGTAGCGTTTATCATAAGAAGACTTGGTGCGGGGCAATACACCCATTTCGGGCGTTTTGTACCGCTGTTTGACAGAAAGGGCGAGTACAGTCTGCTTGGCTGATAGCATTGAGAAAGAGCTTAAGACTATCGAAAGTCGTTTTCGTCAGAATGGGTAACCTGACAGATTCGTTGGTAAGAACTTGGTCGAAAGACCTCCAGAGCTTCGATTCTGACGGCAGAAAAAAGGCTTTTCATTAGGATTCCATTTTAAGAAGACGACTAGCTCAAACAGTACCACGCACCCATCCAGCAGCTGACGCCCGTATACTCTTCTCCACTAGTCCCATCCTATACGGAGAAGCCAAGGAGAGACTTCTAACACTGACCAGATCTAGCTCTATTTACTCCTTTACTTGCTCCTGTGAGACAGACCATACTGGTAGCCCGAGCCAGCGTTTGTCCAAAAGAATAAAAGAACATTCCTCAGCATGGTTTGGGAAGGGTCAAATAAAGAACATCAATAGCTCCAGACTCGCACACAAGGTAGACACAGACCACCGAGTAGATACCAGAGAGGCCTTCCGAGATCCGTCAAGAGATCCAAAACTACTTGGACAGCGCCTGTTGGCTACGACAGAGGCGGATGCAATCAGGCCATACAAACTTCTCCTATGCGCACAGAAGGACTGCATACAGGTCCCACAGTTGCCATGGCCCAAGGCCATCAGGCCAGCCGCCTCTTCCGGTGCTCACCTTTGCCCTGGCACCGATGGGGATTTTGGTGTTTCATTCTCCCCCCTCCCCTCTTCAAACCTGAGCCACAGCATAATTACCTATATGCCCGTATCTTTTGATTCATTGCTCCGATAGCCCCACAAATGTACGGAATTGGCGAGAATTTATCGAAAGCAGACGTATGCTCTCCAACTTGCCTTTCGAAACTACTTTGTTGGTGGCCATATTTTGGGTTGAGGTTTCACTGCTCTTCCCAGTCTTTTTGGGGCATTTTCTTCATCGGCTGCTAGTTTGTGTGAAACAGTCTGAATGGACTCTAGACACTGAGATCTACGCCAAAACGTAACTGTCAACTTCAGTTCCGCAATCTAGATGGATCAGTAGAGATCACCCTTCACATGACTCAACGATAAAACTGTAGGAGTGTGGGGAGAGCGGCAACTCGTGGGACAGTCTCTTTCCCCAAACTGGCTGGAACTGATCTTGATCTCGAGCAGTCTATTGCCAAAGAACGGACGTACCTTTTCAGATATACAGCCTTACAGTTTATCGCCACTCATCTATTCTCAGGTGCACACCTGGCCACGGATACAGTTCGAATGCACTTGCTGATCTCTTCTAATTGAAATTTCTCGTGCACATATCCCAAAGTCGTGAACTAGACAGTCGACGTCGTACAGCTGGCGTTCAGTCAACAGTCGTATTTTGAGAGTTAAAAAACCCCTTACAATTGGTGTTCGGCAGATTTCATCTTGTCGTAGACTTCGTTAATGCCACAAGAATTTCGACGAGGTGCATCATCATCATCATCATCATCATCATCATCATCATCATCATCATCATCATCATCATCATCATCATCATCATCATCATCATCATCATCATCATCATCATCATCATCATCATCATCATCATCATCATCATCATCATCATCATCATCATCATCATCATCTTCTTCTTCTTCTTCTTCTTCTTCTTCTTCTTCTTCTTCTGTTTCCTTCTTATAAATAATTAGATGGGTAAAATCAGAATAGTCGAAAAACCAGTGTGAAAAACAGCCCTGCAAACAATCGAATTTCATTTGCTTTTCAGCCCCGAGGAGTCAACTCGAAAAGGGAGAGTAAAATGAATTAAAAATGACCTGAAAGCATCTAGACACCGATAAGTAAGGAATTACAAAACAAGGGGTTAATTGGGAGTTTAATCGACTTTACCTAAATGCCGTGGAGGTCAGCCTCATAAGTGAGGTCGAAAGTTACCCCTAAATGCTGTACTGCAGAACAGTTTCAAAAACGTCTGCTAACAGACAGTACCGCCTGCAGAATTCCGAGATAAATAAAGGCCTTTTGGCCGGATTATCCACCAATAGCAAGCATACGACGGAACCAATTTTTCGGATTATCACTTGAACCTATCATCAGAGACAGAGGCAGAAAAGGGGTGACTCGTGCATAGGAAGTTGCAGTATTTATAGGATGCAGTCTCTATGCAACCGCATACCTATCGTAATTAACCGCTCTCCCCTTCATCAAGAATTGTTGCCCTTTGGTGCGCTAATTGCTTGATGGTCGGCATGCAAGTTGTCAATTGCTGAAACCTCATCGCCCGTGCTAGATGCTGGCGTGATGATTGGCCGGCCACCTGGCTCACCGATCCGCGCTCTCCCCGAGGGTTTACTTACTTTGACAAGACTATGTCCCAGCACGGAATATGGAGTGGGGATGCCGTTGCACTTGTTGATAGACTGAGGTTCCCGGAGCCATGACTCAAGCAACTCGCGGCTCACGCACATACCCCCTCTCACGAGAATTTCGGCCTCATCGAACTCGAATGTGTGACCGGGTCTCGTCGAATGGGCCGCGACCTGAGAGTTGGCGTCATTTCTCTGCACCGCGGCTGCGTGTTCGGCAATCCGCGTCCAGAGCACTCTTCCAGTTTCTCCGATGTAGTTGCTTTGCCCGCAATTGCATCAGATCCATTAAACGACTCCAGGTGTTTCTTGCAGTGGCAGTGCATCCTTTTGGCCTTATCACCTGATGCCTTATAGTGGCCTCCGGTCTGTGTGCAATTCCAACCCCGAGTAGTGAGAGAAGGCGACTAACGTCACTTTACTGACATTAGAACTTCGTAAGACTTGAAAACTCTTCCGTCACGGTAGGCGAGCTCTAAACGGTCAAATTCCTCAAACGACGTTCCGATAATCATCTACTCGAGTGTCATGGAGCACATCAAGTGAGTATACGTAGTCCGAAGTAGCGGAATTTACGTCGCATAAAAGCGCCACTGAACTCTAGTTAGTAGCATGTATTGTCGAAATATTTATATCAAAGAAGCGACATGATCTCTCTCTTAACGCGCGATTTTGCTCTTCTGTACAGCTATTGTAATTTCTTAATAGACTTTTCACGAAACAAGCCCTGGCTCTCAAAGTTTACGAACGTATACTGACTTATAACCCTCTGCTGGCATACTTTACGAAAATTATTAAAGTATTTGAGGAAGGGTATCAGACTGTAGTTTATTCATCTACAAAATTTTCAAAACGGTCTAAGAACAAACAGCAATTACTTCCTTTTCCCACAAGTGCTCGAAAACATCACACGCAAAACAACGACACGTAAAATGGGCTACTCAAATAAAACCTTGCAAAATCGCACCCTCACATAAATAAGGACCACTGTCATTTTTTTGAATGGCGAGTCTGACTAGGCCTACTGACAGTTTCTGCTCGTCCCGACGCCTTGTCGCTTTTACCCTCCGCAGTAGTCTCCGGAGCCAAGTCGGTTTCTTGCATGCTACTCTCATCATTCTGGTGAGCCCACGTCCGCTCAATCCCAATCTCATCAGTTTGGGCACCAATGTCTCGCAGCAGAACGAGCTCCTGCTGCACATTCTGCCGTCCATGGCTGCAGACCCAGGACTCCTCCGTCTGGATAGGCACGTCCCGAAAGATCGCCATTTCCGTGAGGTACTGCTGTTTTCCGCGTTTCCTGCGAGGAGGCGGTCTGCGTCGGCGTTTGCCTCTGGCTATCTTGGAGAGCATGAAGC
>CACRXP010000926.1:211526-223968 GCA_902702965.1 Spirometra erinaceieuropaei | reverse complement strand
TTCGGAAACCTCGAATGCAAGTGTAACAGCAGGTCGGGTTCAAAACTATTCAGGAATTGAGAAAGCTTTGTGAGACTGAAAGATACTCTTTCTTCGGGTACAAAACGTAAAGAAGACGTAATTTACTAACAAATGAGCAGAAGAATATTTTTGTGCATGTTTTCTATAAAATATGTTAATGTTTATGAGAATATGAAAAATCAATGGCGAACATTTCCGCTACTTAAGCAGTCATTCTTTACGGAACAGAGTTCCTGCAAGCGGTCGACAAGCTCATTCGGAAGCCGGCATCCTGACGTGACTGGAGTACCTCAGCATAGTATAACATGATAATTAATATTACAACCCTACCAAAGTCATCTTTTAAAATTGAACGCACATATCAAAATTTCAATCAATATTTCATGAGATAGCATATCTACCGTACACTTGAAGCAAATATACCCCAAGATGCAGAACTACGTTAACTATGGCAACATAGCTAAGTGCGTAGTGTGTGTGTGATTATAAGTGCCAAAACTATTCCACGCGATTTACTTTGTCCCGACTTTGTATACGGAATGCGGTTGGTTAAATCGAGGATGATCTCGCTGATAGAGACGTCACAGAAATAATAATTTTCACGATAGGCCGGTCAGTGACTGATAAATCTGAATATAATTAGCAGACGCAGTCGTAAGTATACCATCTGATGTGTAGCAAGAAACTTTCCTTCAGTAAAAGTACCGTGTAGTTTCTCTGAGACACGGTGAAGTCCGTTAAGTTATATGGTGCCCTCAAGGTGTCTCTGATTCTGTGTTCTTGGTCGACAGTTCGAAATGATAGGTTCTGTAGTTTTTGTTTATCAAAGGCCTTTACGCGTATAGTGGGTTCTTGGGAGCTCTTTGCCATATAGAGGGCCGATTGGGCCATAGTTTTAGACTGGCCAAACATGAAACCTCATCGCCAACACAAAACAAACGTCCACAAGGAAGGTCTAGGTTGCACGCGCTTTTGAACAATTTAAAAATCTCGAAAAAGTGACACCTTTCAAACGCGTTTTACCTTTGAAAAAGGGTAAAATCGATTAAAAAAAACTGAAGTTTTGGCCGGCTTTCCTATTTCCCCGAAGACTACTGATAATTCCTCTGCTAGAAAAGAAAGGACTCACGTTTTAGGGTCACAAGATACCATACTAGCAGCACAGGTACTCGCTGAAAGCCCAGACACGCGTGTTTCGCCGATATTCTGCGACAGCATGGCACAGCTGCGAGGAGCTCGACTTATCAGTGGGTCCCCGCCTGCTTTCTGGTAGATAATCCAAGCTACAAATTGTTGCTTTGCGATTTCCTTCGGCCCAAATATTCATACATCAGATTTCGGTCTACGCCCATATAATTAAAAAGCCATAAAGTTGTAAATTGGAGTACCTACCAGAAAGCAGGCGGGGAATGCTGGGGACCCATTGAAGGGCCGAACCCCTCGCAGCTGTGCAGATCCATTTTCAAGTGAAGCAAGGCTTGTTTGGACAACTAACAGCATAGGAAATTGACCGAAATTAGGCAACGCAGACTTCCACTCAAGTTTCAAACATTCAGTCTGCTAAAATTACTTAGAAACATATTTTGCACGTGAAAAAAAATATTTTCCGAAATGGGACGTTTTAGGGGCCTAAAATAACCATAATCACGTTCCAGGGTTCGGGTCATATACTGTAGACCTCCTACAGCACCGACGGCTTTCTCACTAGATATCACATAATAACGAAAAGTGGGGACTAGAGAATCTCCCTGCCCCAACCAATGCTGCAAAGTCGGGAGGGGGGGGGGAGAAGACTGACAAACTTGAAGCTAGCTCATTCAAACTATAGGGCGTAAACGCCGAACAAATATCGACTTTTTTAAGTTAGCTTGAAATCTTAACTGTTTCTAGCACATATACGACGATTCCGTGACTCAGTGGCTAGGGGTGTTGGACTTCTAACCCACAGGTTGCAGGATCGAGCCCCAGGTGTGCCGCACTTCGGGCTTGGGTATGGCTGGCTGACGACGGCTAATAAGCCAGAAATGGCCATTCCAGTCTCCCTTGTCTTTGTCGGTAATACCATTCTGCCTATATATCATGCGCCGCTGTGCGGCTGCTGGTTGGGCTCGAGAGAGAGTCCATAAGGCACAACGGAACGAGTGGGTTCCGTAAGAACGATCGGTGAGCGCCCGAACAAGTATCGATTCTTATCAAAGTAAGTTTGAAATCTTAACTGTTTCTAGCACATATACGACGAGTCCGTGACGCAGTGGCTAGGGGTGTTGGACTTCTAAACCAACAGGTCGCGAGTTCGAGGCTCGGGTGTTCCAAACTTCGGGCTTGGGTATGGCTGGCTGACGACGGCTAATAAGCCAGAAGTGGCCATTCCAGTCTCCTTTGTTTTGGTCGGTAATGTCAGTCTGCCTACAGTACGCGCCACTGTGCGGCTGCTAGTTTTGCCCGAGAGAGCCCGTAAGGCTAACGGAACAAGTGAGCGCCCCTCTACCATTATATATACGCGATCGAAACGGACAGGACAACGAACCCGTGTTTCAGTGGTGGGGGGCGTTGGACTTCTAAGCAACAACTGGCGGGATCGGACCTCAGGTTTTGCTCACGCCGGGGTTGGGTATGGCTGGCTGACGACGGCTAATAAGCCAGAAAGGGCCTACTTCTGAGCATATTTAGCCATGAAGAGTTACAAACGAAATATGACCTTCTCAGAGATGGGACAGGTTTCGCAATATCGGGCTAGGGGAGGCTCCTGCCTAAGGAAACGCTTTGCGCAGTCTCCGGTCGGCTTTTTGGTGACACGAATGGGAGGAAGCCGCTAAAGTCAGCTTAGTACCGATACGGTTATGGTGGGCAAAGTAAAACTTCAGCATGGGAGACACGCAGATAAGAGGGGCTAAAAACGACGCAGGAGGCGGGGAGCGGGAACTAACGACGAACGACGCATATGCAAATTTCTACAGACCATCGCAGAAGGGAAATCCCGCTGCCTATGTGCGGCAGTCGCGCGGCCATTTTTCAGAGAAGAAGAGGAATTACACAGCCACCACCAATTAAGAAAGTTATTTCTCTACGCAAGCGCGCTTCTTGAAGCCAATGCGACCAACATATGGAGACCCAGGGTTTCACCTTACACTGAAGATATAGGGCAGGCGCAGGTACATCGAAATGGCCATAATTTAGGCAAATATGCGAAGAAGACTCGGAGGCCAAGAGGACTGCTGCGAAGAAGCCTGCAGCCTCAGACGATAATCGGGCGTGCGACCAATGTCACCGACTGGTAGTTTGCGTATAACTGGTAAGTGCAAGTTTCTTCAGAATTCCGAATAAAACGGGATACGTGAAGAGCACAAAGGATTAGTTGATGGGGTTTGACTTGAGCCGTTTCTATCACCGGATAAAACCGAAACATTGCATTCACGGTCAGAAAAAACTATGAAATTTCTCCTTTTAGGGGAAGGCTGGGATATTCCGCATGAAGAGAGATGATTCTGTGCAGTAGGCCTGTCCGCATAGTGGTTGCGTTTAACTGACGCTGATTTAGACGGCTCCCAAACTTCCATCCTTAGAAGTCTCACATCCCGTGCGGCCCGTGGGCGACCAGAACTAGCCATCTCAAAAAACTGTCGTGATTCCCAATTTGCTAAATCGGTGCCCCAGTAGGCCTGAATGTTTTCTTCGCTACACACTCTATGAACTGTTTATTCACTTTGACCCAACTGTGAAAAACGCAGTGCCTCGGTGGGGTATGAACCCACGACAGCAAGGTGAAGGATTTAGTACAGCCAACGCTCTAACCATCTGAGCTACGACGCCCCGCCGGACGACGCGAGTTTAATCACACTTGGGTCAAGTTAATCGCCCAACCTACTGCAACGTCTGGTACGACCAAATCTGATGCAGTTAGCTTACTGCCCAGGCAGGATTTCCCAAGTAAGACATCTGGAATCCACCAGATGACTACCAGGCTCACGCAATTCAGAGATGTTTTGGCAGATTTCAAATAATTCGCTTGGGAAGTCAGCTTAGTGTATCATATTTGTTGGATTCTAGACGCTGCAGTAGGTTGTGCGGGTAACTTGACCCACATGTGATTAAACTCGCGTCGTCTGGTGGGGTCTCGTAGCTCACATAGTTAGGGCGTTGGCTGTACCAAAGCCTCCCCTTGCTATCGTGGGTTCGAATCCCACCGAAGCATCGAGTTTTTCACAGTTGAGTCAAAGTGAATTATTTGAAATCTGTCAAAACACCTCTGGATTGTTTATTCTTCAGAATGTAGAGCATGCTTATTTCCTGGCACGTCTGTGCGTAGGGTCAATCCACTATTCGCTACCTGTCGTAGGTGAGGGCAGCCCACAGATAGGCTAGTAGGCAGGCCCCGTTCCTTGTAGGCTGTACAGTGGGTGTGCTATCTCATGAAATGTTGACCGAAATTCTGAAATGTGTCTTTAATTGGAAACGATTACTTCAGGGGGGCTGTAATACTATCATGCGGCCTAATCCCACAGCTAGGCCAGTAGGCAGGCCCTGTTCCTTGTGGGTTATTGACGTCTGGAAATGAGTAAAATAACGTGCATCCATACGATCTTCCCTGCAGAGCAACAGTTCAGTTAAATGGAATGTCTACATCAATAATCAGTATGGACTCCTTTTCCCCTTACGAAAAGAATACAAAAGTTTTCAGTGGGAATACAAATGCTGTTGACAGAAGGTGGATGGAGCTCAAAAGGGCAAGACGTGGTTATGTAGCCGAGCCTGAAGTAAACAAACCCCAGACACCTCTCATACGAGACCGGTGGCAATAGAAGTCTTTACAGGTGGGATCGGGGAGCGCAGAAGCGACGAGGTCAAGTAGTTTTATGCAAAAGAAAAGATGTTGGGAATGCGCGATTGCGCTTTGAATGGCTGAGAGATAATTGCCCTAACTCGCACCCATCCGGCCATCTTGATACCGGGTCTAGATGGAGAGTGGGAAGAGAGAGAGAGAGTACGGTCGATGCGGCGCAAATCTACTATCTCTATAAATTAATTCACGCGCAAGTCACCGTGCCTGCTGCACCTTGCTGTGTAACACACGCTGGACAATGTCGGAATCGACGGTCGAACTGTCAGTTGTTGGTGGCATTCAGTACTTGCTTCGCATTTGTCGTTTTTCTGAACGCTTCAGTTTTTAAATCACCACAATCTTTGCGGCAAACGAGGGCATCAATGAAGGCCAACTGGTAGTTTTATTCCGCTTCCATTGCGAATTACATGCAGCAGCATTGCGACTTCCTGTGCATGAATTACCCGTATCAGATACTGCATCTGATGATGAGTTCGTGCTTGAATCCGAAACGACAGGCACAGAGATTCAGATGCAGCAGCCAAATGATACGAACTGTACGAGACCAGTTGCACAGATCTTCTGTTGCAGATTCGATATCTAATAGTCTTCATTTAATCTACCTCTGGTTGGTAAAAAATGAAAACTCCCTTGTAGAAGATGTTGACAGGGTGTAACCGTTTACTGCTTTCCTCAAGGATTATTTCTTTGATCCGACTCCCTACTTTCATTCGCCTCCAGACCTACTAAAATTTTGCAGATTTGGAGCTCTGGGGCATCGAGTCTACCAAAGAACTTGATGGATGATAATACCGTTTAGTCTTTTTCGTGGTATTTGTCTGTAATTCCACTCCCGAGGCCGCTGTTAGTGTTTAAGAGCTTTTCAACCCTCAGAAGTCGCAAAAATATAAGTCCTTTATCTGTTTTCGGGGGGATTAGCTCCCGAATTACGGGAGTTGACAACAATCTATCCCGTGGTACTGATGCAACAACCGTTTTGTTTTAGAATGTTAAAACACGCATGTACTATCAAAGAGAACCTCGGTAAACAAATCAACTGAAGCTGCCTCCTCGTGGCTAGTTTGTTTCTTTTCATTCGCATGACGTTTGTAGAGTGAGCACATTAATCGTCTTTATCAAATGATTCGCCGGTGTACATTCCACACCAGCCAAGAGTTAGGTTGTCGATCCGGTGGGATGACCGTCCTGGGATGCATTACATGCCGTCTAACCGATCTTCTCGAAAAGACGGCCAGATGTGGTTATGCAGTCGCACATGAAGTAAACAAACCCCAGGCACCTGTAATACGGGACCGGTGGTATTAGGGGTTTTTACAGGTGGGGTCGGGAGACGCACAGGCGACGTCACGTAGTAGCATGCAAGAGAAAAGCTGTTGGGAATGCACGGTTGTACTTTGAGTGTATGAGAAATGGTTGCCCTAACTAACCCCTAACCCCAACCCAACCCCTCACAAATTTCTGCGAATGATAACATTTCGTCAAAACAAACTACAGGGATTAGGTAGACTACACTGACGGCTGGTCGCATAGAGAGTAGCTCATAGTTCTGCAATATAACCAGCCTTGGGTCAAGACATACGAGCGACGGAAATACGCCCTACCAAATACTGTGCCCAGTTTTGGGTGTCAGCTGCAGGGAAACACTGTCAAGGCAGTCAAACAAGAAGGGAGCGGAGAGAGGGGAAAATGAGGGGGGGGGCATTACGCTACTCCTTCGCGTCTAATACATAGGATGACTTATTATTCTACTAGGTCTAACGAGTTGTGGGTTGTAAAAAGACAGAAGAAAACTTGACCCAGAGTAGTGAAAAAAAAGCCGTGGCGGATCCAACTTGACGCGATTGTTGCACTACCTCTCGCTTAATAAAAAAGGTTGTCTAAAGGGTGGGAGTGGGGTGAGATTGATTAGGTAAGCTTTCTCGTCTATGGTGCGCGCAAACACCGTGTAACGTCTGGTTATTTATTGGGGTCAACCCTGGCTCTAGTTGACGAGACACTTCCCCCATTACAAGGCGGTTTCTGGTGTTTTTGAGCAGACAACCATTAGAGCGTGTGGTAATATGGTCTACTTGGGCTCCGGGGGGCAGGCGAGACAGATCGAAGTGGGGTTTTGATCGACGCTGTGTGGGGAGATCGGCGTGTAGATGCTATACTGAATATTCCAGTCAGCACGCACCTACTTTGGAATCGCAGACGTCGTATGGGTAAGGAGAATGGCATGATTTGCTGAGTTATTGGATGCGACAGTGGCCGACAGGGTTGGAGATAGATATCGTTTGCTGTTTGCCAAAAAGGAGCCGGTAGGACTTTTGCAAAGACGTGAGGAGGGCATTCAGCGTGCGAGCGTTCCACAGGCTCTGCTCCAGTTCCGAAATCCCCACAAGTAAAGGCATCTCTGAAGGCCTACTTTATTCTGTCGATCGTAGTGGCGGGGATAGTGGTCATTATGTACTCATTCATTAAGCACTTGTTTGACTCCCGAGAACGCCTCCTTTGCAGCCCCTGACTCCCAGAAAATACAGGAACCCTTCTCTAGAACACGGAGAGAATGAGATTGTTAATGATGATGATGATGACGACGACGACGACACATAGTACCCCCGCCAGGCAACTGTCTCTCTGTGTAGCGATAGTTTCTATCTGCAGCTGAGCCCAAGTGTATTGAGCTTATAAATTTGGAAGATAACACAGATGACATGATAGCCGGAAACTTTGAAATTATTGGGACTATACTTAGGCGAGAAGTTAGTGAAAAAAAGTTTTAAAGTGCGTGATGAGGGGGTAAGTAGTTCACAGCTAACCACGTCGACAAGTTCACTCTTCTAGTGTCGACACGAAATGCTCTGAAACCGTGCCAGCTTCTGCGCAGACCGCAGACGGACAGCTACTACGTACAATCGGCAGCTCAGATGACGGATGGAAAAAAGAGCCAATCCCCAGATGAGATGAAGGGAAAAAGAGCCCCTTCGCGTGAGCTTTCAGTGTTTTGCTTAGTAACAGTGGCGTGACCTCGAAGTAGTGCCCCACAAACGCGCCACGCGGTGAATGCGCTGGATCAACACCAACACGGAACCTACATCGAACTCTGGCAGTCGTTATCGGGGACGCACACCCATAACAAATGCCAACATTCGAGGTGGTGGCAGGCCTAGTTGCAGGCTCACACCGCGCCAAGCGGGATCCGAGCCACCCCCCTCCCCCCATATTTGTGGCTGTTTAAAGTACGGATCAGATGTTTGTCGTGGAACAGGGGATGTGGTAGTAAGCCTAGGTGCGGGTTTCAGCCGTGCCAGCCACCTGCATCCTCTCCCGCCCCCGGTCTTCTTGACTTGGTCATGACCCTGGGCCCAGGAGGATCAGGGGGGAGTGAGTGCGGTAGATGCAGCGCAAGTCCACGATCACTATAAAGTAGACTTTCACAAAAGTCACCGTCCCTGCTCTCACCCTGCTGTAGGGCATACGGCGGACATCGTTGGACGCGACGGTCGAACTGTCGGCCTCGTTGCACTCGTTGACAGGCCACCGACTCACAAGGAACTATGCGACTTTACCGTCCCGAGACAGAACAGAGCGCAAATAACTAGAGTAAAGAACCTGCAAAGTCTACTGACAGGCGCCCAGAACGGAGGACCGCCCACAGGATGGCAGAGAGAATGCTAGTGAGGGTCGAATCCAGGATTCCAACAGGCAGAATTGCAATTAGTGTCTTTATTTTGCCTCTGAGTGCCAACGCTGGTTATTTCGGGTCACGGGGGCAGAAGAATCTTGATAGGAAAGTACATGTTGGCAGAGACGGAGCAGGCATGTCAAATAAGTCTGCCACAGTGTTACACTCTCGAGCACGGATCAGGAGTACAGATGACAGAGGGCAGGCTCAACCGCCGCGTGCATACGCTAGGCAAGAGCGGGGCCGATAGAGAGGAGCGACACTGACGTGGTGGTGGTGGTGGTCTGTGCAGTCGAAGCATGACTGAAAGCGGCATCAAAAAAAGTCGGACACCCAACAACGGCATGCAGCCGGTCACGATCCAAATACGGATCTGTCCGGTGGTTTGGCCGCTGGTTCGCAAGAGCGACCGCAGGGGGGGGGGGTGGAGGTGGAACGATCAGCTGTGAAATAAACAGACTCTGGGGTCGGACGAATAAGCACCCGCGAGAGAGAGAGAGAGAGAGATACCAGAGAGTGGAGTCTAGCATGCGCTGAGCCCGATGACAGAACTGCCTTCTAACAACCGTGAACCACTATTCAGTAGGCTTGAATTCCATCAACACCTGGCATTTAGGTTCCAACGAGTCGAGGGTGCAAAGCGGACAGCCCTGGACAAACCTGGTGGCTGTTGGGGATCCGCCTGTGCCGAAAATTCCAAAACCACCCCGCAGGGAGAACAAAGGCTGACAACGTCAGACGTGAACAAAGTCGCATGAAGAGGCAGACAGCAAACATAGGTCAGACCACACGCTGTCGCGGGGGTTGGACTGTGTTTGTGCCTTAATGCACACACACGCGCACACAAAAGTCAACAGACCTCAAGAGTTCATGTACATGGACTGAAAAAGACTGAAACAGTCTACCGCGTCTGGCAGATTGTCGCTAACCGTCTGCAAGAAAACAACGATGTTCACCTGACTTCTGCGAATGACGAATCAGCCCTATTCACAGGAGGGCTACTGCTGAGGCCTTGTTTACTCACCCAGCCCACGGGAGCCGCAAACCTAAGAACTGGATAACGGCAGCAAGATCAATCTGGTGGAGGCCTAAAAGTTTATGAGACTGCGTCATCATAAGGTACAGTCAGTGTGGGCCGACCGAAACTGTCATCAGCCTAATGTGACCTTGGAATTGGTGCAAGCCTCCGCTGTCGGTGACAAATTAAAGCTCTATCATCTCCTTCGATGCCCAATGGAGGGAATTTTGGCGGTGCAGCAAACAACCAGACTGAAATCAAGCCTCTTTATCGTGTTGCTCAGTGAGTAATTGCTGCGCTGGAAAGAACATTTTGGCGAATTGCTTGATGGGTTTCTGCGACAACAGAATCGCTAGGGGAGAGGGACTGCCAGTTGAGTTTCGAAAGAACAGCTGCTTGTTACTTCGGAGCGGCCTGTGAGTATTTTCCAGTGAGTCGGTTCCGCAGAACTAGAACACAGCGCCGTTCGATTTCCCTTCCCCGAGAATGGAGACAGATCGAAAAGCTTACACATTACGGTTGCTACGTTGATGATATCTTTGCGATTAGAACCACAGAAACCGACGTTGCTGCCCTCCTAAATGCTGTAAACCGAGCACATCCGTCGATCAAATTCACGTTGGAGATGGAATCGGCCGGTTCGCTTCCTTTCTTGGATGTCCTTCTAAACAGGTGATCTGACGGTAGCATCCGAAGGAGCGTCTACCGGAAGAAAACCTGGTCTGGACAATACACAAACTTCGCTGGTTTCGTACCTCTCCAACAAAAACGAAATCTAGTCAGGTAATTGGCACAAAGAGCTAAAAAAAATTGTTTGACAGATAGTATCGAGGAAGAACTCAGGAAAATCCAGGACTTGCTTCGCGAAAACAGGTATCCTGACAGGTTTATTACAAAGAACCTTGCCGAAATACCCGCAAAACCTACCACACTGACCGCCGAAGAGAAAACGTTGTTCCTCAAAGTCCCTTCCCAAGGAGACGCTGCGAGTGAACTCCCAAGAAGACGCCTTCAAGAAGCTGTCTCGGGAACCTTCCCAGCAACAAGGGCTCACATATTATTCTCTAATAACCCTATTTTACGCTGAGAAGGCAAGAATAGGCTGCCACCTCAGACCACCTTAGTGTGCATTTACTCATTCATTTGCTCCTGTGGAGCAGGTATTGCTGGCAAAAAGTAAAACTAAGAGAATAGCCAGCGCCATCCTTGCGCATGAAGTGGATTCAAGGCATTGTGTGGACCCCGCTGAAGCATTTCGTGTGGTTTGTAAGGTCCCCTCGAGCTACCCTAACCTACTGGGCCAGCGCCTGTTAGAAACAGCAGAAGCGGCCGCCATTAGGCTACGAAAACCGACCCTATGCGCCCAGAAGAACTTCGTTCAGGCTCTGCGGTTACCGTGGCCAAAGGCTGACTAACCACACAACTTTTTGCGCCCTTCCGTTCTTCCCTAGCCTGTGTTTTTTAAAAACTATTATCGATTTTTTTCACTCACTGTACCCCGTCCCATATCACAATACTGGCCTGAGTTATCGAAAGCAACGTTCGCTCGCCACTTTGTCTTCTGAATTCTGTAATTACAGAGGCAGCAACCTAACAAGAGTCCGCGTGGAGGCCTCTGTGAGTACCCCCTTTGACAACTACCGCGTGGTTAGGGGGGGGGCGGACAAGGAAAACTCAAGGTATCGTTCGCGCTGACAGAGGCTGCGTCAATCAGATGTTCACTCCGTGATGATTATTAGGATGGAAACCCTGTTTTAAATAAGCAGCAATTGCCTTTTTGGCATTCGACTTGGCCAATAAAAGTACACTCTGGAAGGACACATGGCTCCAGGAATTGATGAAATCCCGCGAACAGAGCTTCTAGCGTACGAAAAAGAGAGAAAGTACTTCTTCGTCAACGCTGGCGCCCAACCAAGGGTTGTGCTTTCCGGTCGGCCCTTTTTAACTAAACAACAGATTCGATGCTGCGAACATTAATTCATGAATACTAGGGTGTTCGGGTAGGGCACGATCTTCTCATCCCCCCATCTCGATTGTACTAGGTAATTCATTTGACGAGAAGCAATTACTTGAATGCACTATCGTACCCTCTCTCCCTCTCTGTCACACAAAATTAGACCTGGAACCTGTTGAACTGCCTCATAACACGGTGTCTTCCCTCCTCCTGGATGAGAGGCTGTAGACGGCCAAAATATCTTGGCCAATCGCCGGAGTCGTGCAATAAATTTCGACAGACTTTGCAAATGTCTCCGATCTAGTAGGGAGGTCCTGTAACAGGTGTGTGTGTGTGAGGCTACCATAGAAGATGTCCTGCCCCATGGTCCTCTACCCGCTATAGATTCGAGAAACGTCAAGAAGTCTAACAGGCGCTGTCTCCGGTTCCAGGTGCAGTCAAAGGCCGCCGTATCAGACGGTTTAGTAGCGCACTTCTCTGGCCCGGAGGCGGGAGCTCGCCCGCCACAAGTGACTGCGCTGTTGTGATGGTCAAATAAAAAGTGCACAGATGACGTTAAGATCGTCCCAGAAGAGATGCTGGATTCGGCGAACCCCGGTGTTATGGGTCGAAATGTCAAACAGACAATAATTGAAGGGCATAGACAGCATTAGTTCGCGATTTCGTACAGTCTGGAGTGACCTTGAGAAGCAATCGTGTGAGGAGATGCAGGTTCAGGTCAGGAAACCGCCGTATCCCACTGTTAGTCGCAGAGACCACAGCAAACTGACTTCCTGTGCTCTGTGCAGAATACAGGCAAATTGTAAATGGTTGAAGAGATATCAGGAGCGCAGCAAAAGCCCTTTGACTGCTCTGAAAATCACCCTGATATAGTGAGAAACAAACAAAAAACATTCAAATCATCCCTGAAATCACAGACCGAGTTTGTATCAGAACAACCTC
>CACRXP010000926.1:190946-205945 GCA_902702965.1 Spirometra erinaceieuropaei | reverse complement strand
AGGTAGTCCTTTTCAGATCACGGCAGTGCGAAGACGACGACGACTGCTAGCTGCGAATGAGATGGGCGCGATTCAGATAACGGTCTGATGAATGGAGCCCTACTGCGATCTCAATGCCAGATTGACTCTTTGATGTGCGCAGAGGCCAGAAAAAACTGCGTGCTGAGCGAACAACGTCCATCCTTCCCCCCCCCTTCCACCCACCCACCCGCGGTCCATCCAACGCACTAGCATCCTTTTCGGCAACCAGCGCGCACCCACTGACGCGCACGAACATCGACAAACTTTATACAAAACACATATGAAGCAGGGCTGATTTGACGCTGCGGCTTTATAGGACGAGCTTGCGAAAAATATAACCGAGGAAAAGGCGTACCTAAATGAGGCGATTCTGTGGGCGTGGAGGCAGGCGGTGTTATGTAAAGCGAGTACAGTCGGGTTGGAAGGAACTGTAGCCTCGTCAACGAGTACTTTTTTGTCCAAGGGGGGGGGGAGTCTACAGAACATTGCGATCTAGTTGACTTTTTGTCACTTCAGTCGGGTGCATATTCCGGACGGGAATAGTTCGCATTTATGCAATGAAGTTACTTCGCCTGTTGGCTGGATTAGAACGAAACTGAGAGGACAAGACGGTCTGGGAACCGCAAGGTCAGTCAGCTGGTCTGCCCAAATTAGGCGTGCTTCCACGCCATGATAGCCGGGCTGCCACCAGAAGCCATGATGGACGAACAAGCCTGGCGGTAAAAGACCCATTGCTGGCAAAGCAGAGGTGGATTGTACAGCGGAACGTGCTTGACAGGGACGATACAACGACGGCAATGGTTCTGGCGCCAATAGATAATTTGACCTTGGGTCGATTAGGTCGTGTCTGGGGCAGTTTTAGCAGCTGATCAATTGAAGTAGAACGCTGTGGCCCGGTTATGTGAAGCCCTCTGTACAGCAGGGACTGAGTAGGCAATTCGAACGGTCGCAGTGCTTCCAGTTAACGCACACTTCAGCTGTCGTTTTTTTCCATCAAGCTTCGAATACCAACAGAAGGACCAAAAAGCGATGCTAGGAAACTGAGAAAACCAGATAACGAGGTCCTTCCGGAAACGGCGCCAGAGAACAGTAGAACCGCTGACGAAGAGCCGTCTTGACGGGGCATCTAGCTTACCCAAACTTCGTGGAAAACGTGGGTGCGGACAATATATGGTCAGATAATAACGGCTAGCTGTCTGGATCATAAGGTGACCTTCGAGTAGTTTTCTTGACATTCTGAAAGGCGATCTCTCTCCGGCGTGCCTACAGAGTCGACGGTTCTTCAAAAATGTATTTTGACAACTTGGATGGCTGAGCTCATCTCCTTTGCGTGCCTAGAAACTTCAGTGGTGAGTCGTAGAGATAGACGACTTTGTCGTTTTAATCAAATCCGATGACTGACAGATTCAATGCAAACTATGTCGAGACTCATCCGAAAGTGAGATCCATTTTGCAGGGAACAAAAGGTCAATTGACAATCGATTTGTTAAAACAATTCCTGTCTTAGATGCATGCTGATGGCCATCATATGGAGAATGCAAAGACTCCAGTGAATACCCCCGAAAAAGGTTCACCAACACCTGGTCGATTGAAAATAACCAAAACACTGAATGCCGCTAGGCAGACAATGTTGGTCTTTCGTCAAAACGGATAAACAGGGCGTGAGACAGGGCTTATCACATCTACGTAGGTAGGTCAATTAAATACGGATCTGGTCGGAACAAACCCGGAAAGCAATACTGTTGGGTGAAAGTATCTCAATGACAGATTTCTTTCCTTGTTTGGAAAGGTCATCTTTTCTCGAGGCATTTGAACATTTGTAGACATTTTACAAATTTTTTTTGGAAGAAGGGGAGTCTTCGGTGCAGATTTTTGGTTAATTGAAGACCTAGGCATACAGGGTATTGAGTCACAAAGCTGAAAAAAGGCTTGACAGTTCTCCCAAGGACTACGAGCCAGGTGAGGCGGTAAGAGGGATAGCCTGATCTCGGATTTCCAATGTATTCGTGCTACCAGTTCCCAGAGAAGAAGTATGGTTTAATTAAGGAAGTGACAACATCTTCCTCAGATAATCTCAACGACGTGAGGCGTTTTTATAAACGGCAACCAACGGTAGCGAACTTGGCGAGCTCGACAGACTACGAAGGCTCAAAAGCCACCCAGACAACTTCAAGAACCGAACCGAAGCAGGTCGCTAACGGAGAGCCTAAGCTATGGGGCAGCAGACAATCAATGGGTGATGTGATAACATAATTGCAGGTGTGTCTCCTGGGAAGTCGTCACACGGGAATGAGGACGACCTTCACTTTATGGATGCTTATTCAACAACGACAAAAGGAAAACCTTCAGTTTCCACCAGTCTTCAACTAAAATAGTCCAGAATTCACGACAGGTCATTGTATATAATGCCCTGGACCGCCTAGAGCAGACGACCCAACCTTGTATGATGAAACACCAAACCGAAATAATCGTGTCGGACCTAAATCCACTTAAATAAGTATAGCAGGTATTCTTTGTATGCCATAGATGTTTGGGGGCCTTCACCCGATCCTTACCCACAACAGCATAGGAGGACTGTCCCGGCACACACACAAATACCTGGGATTGGTGAAAAACAGAGAAAGGTGTCGAGGGCGCCTTTGGAAGTGGCAACAGGATAGTCCTCACACAACCTGTTAGGCAGAAATCCGGTCGTACTATTCATTTCAGTTACCAAGAGTGTAGTTTGATAGCGCGCTTGCTTTCCTGCCATCCTAAAGCGCAAAACAATATACGATGTGACCTCAATTCCTCGCAGCATTACTTTCGGTACATTCTCTCACTTTTGCGTCAGCAGGACGGTGTTAACGGCACAACTGACGTGTCGCACAGTCAGTGTTCAGCGCACGTTTGAGGCCGTCAGAATCTCCTCAGATTGTCCTGCAACTTGGCGTCTTTGATTCGTCCAGCAAGACTAGTGACCGGTCAAGGCCCGAGTTAACCTCGGTTGAAATACGCGAACGAAATAGACGAGAATCATCAATCCTTTCGGTTAAAAGTAAACAGAAGCGGCCTTCCCCTTGGATTCTTAAACACAGCCCACTCCTGTGCGAATGACGGCTAGTACTGTGGGTGTTAAACAGACCTAGTTTTGCCAAAACAGAGCGTGCTTGGCAGGGTAACACGCTTCATAAAGCAGAATTCTAATTAACTTGCTGGGACCGCAGTGATGTGACTGAACGTCGCATTATTTTACCTATCCATGCAAGACTGTCCGCGGCGACGGATCTGGACAGCTCGACCCATTCTCTCCTCCAGCAACGGGGACCAAATACTGGAAACCCAAGAACCACTTCTTAAGGAACTGTGTCGAGTCAGGTTTTCAGTTGGTCTCCTCACTGACGCCTCTAGGAGGGCAATAATGCCAGATCGGAGACAGCAACTCTGAGCTCATTAGGCGGACGACGAGCAGCATGCCAGAACCACATGAGTCGCCATTGTTGGATGGTTGCATATTTTCTCGCGATGTTGTCGCAGCGGGCGAGGACAGTCTCATCTTATTCGAAGTCGGTATACTTCAGTATAAAGACGATCCTCGGGCAGGGGTGGTCAAGTAACTCCACTTTACGTCCATCTTCAACGCAAGCAGGTCGTCGAAGCCATCATGGTGCGCCAAAAGGTCGTGGCTGATAGGGCTACCAGCTTATGCGACAACTCTGGAGCGCGGATCGGCTTGCAATGACTACTTATGACAGTAGCTCCCGTCAGATTCGCGACTCCCTCACTGAAATCTGGCACTTGTGGAGTTCGGGAAGATTTAATGCGAAAGGTGTAGACCAGCCGTTTGGTTTTTCAGCCACTGCGCCGACGTTCACCTCCAAATGTGGGGATTTTCTCTTGCCATTAAGAGACTGTGACGTGGAAGGACTGGAGTGCTATATGCGCAGCATGAATCTCCAGTGCAAGGGAGTTCACGCACAAGCCGCCAACGCACTCGTCTCGTAGAACAATGGTGAACGTCCTAATATGCGGCGGTCGAGTTATCAGGGATCACAATATCAGAAAGACAAGGGGAATTAGTAGACCTGCGTGCTACGCCACTTCCGTCCCAAAAAGCTGTCTGTTATTCCACATAATGATCAGAAATGAGTAGTGTACGACAATGAGTTCTAATACTAAGGGCTATTACTGCCTGATTTTGCCGGTCATTTTATGATGAAGCTCGCGTGAGAACGGCCTACTACACATAAGAACTGCATAGGAAGCATACTTAGAAAAGTATATTTCTCTATTTCACGGAAGCACGGGTTTTGCCATAGTATAATTTGGTAAGGGTGGCCGGCATCTGGAGAAGTGGCATACTCAAAGAGATCCATCATTTCACGAACTACCGTGTTGGGTTGTAATTGAAGGAGAGGAAGGGAAAGTCAGATCGATGGATGCAATATGACCGCCATGTTAGCCATCCGCCACTAAACCGCAGACTGATAGCGAAAGTAGCTAGAGGTTTGTTAACTTCGCTGTGCTCAAACTTTTATTCATTACCGGGAGATACCAGGCCATCTGTCACTCATACAATGACCAAACTAAAAACCAAAATGGCCAAACAATCTGTCGGACGACCGCGGCTGGTTTAGTGTCAGACTCGTGCCACGCGACACGCAGACAGGAATGGCATCACCCCTCGCTATACTCTCCTGGGAGCCAGGCCTACAGAACAGACGGTGTCTTCGGAATTGGTGCGCAAACAAATATGACGATGACAGGCAAAATGGTAACGAAACTGTTTGTCGTCACCTATTTCCGCCATGGCGCCGGCGACAGCCCGCCTAGTTCCCATTGATCTTCAGTCGATAAGATGGAATATTGACTGCTAGGAGTGCGCGCTCACGATGGAAATAGGGAGTGACTTGCTTGATTCCTAAGACCACAAGTGCTGGTCTCTATGGCTGCAGCATGGTCTAGGATGAAACCGACCAAAAGTCAGACAGGACTCTAGCATTTAGAATATGAGCTGGCTCGCAAATTCCGACGTTCCGCAGTCTATGGATAGTCAAGTTGCCGTGATGGCCTTATTGGACAAAATGACCGGAATGGAAGAAACCCCTTGTCTGGCTGTTAAACTAGTGGGGTTTGGTTGTCTCGGTCGACATCTAGTTTGGGGGCATCCAGATGCATGAATATAACTCCGGCTATGAGGAATTGTTTGAAAAGATGTTCCCTTGAGATTGAAGCTCCAATCAGAAAGAGTCCTCGTGGAGACACCAGTAAGTAGTATGTTGTTATTTACAAAGACAAGGGAGACTGGAATGTCCATTTCTGGCTTATTGGCCATTGTCAGCCAGTCATGCCCAACCTCGAAGTGTGGTACACCCGAGGCTCGAACTCGCGACCCATTTGCTAGAAGTCCACGCCTCTAACCACTGGGCCACGAGCCCGTTGCCTTGTCGGTTTCGATCGGGAATATACAATGAAAGGGGCGAGCTCACCGATCGTTTTTACGGAACTCACTCGTTCCGTTGTGCCTTACGGGCTCTCACTCGGGCCCAACCAGCAGCCACACAGCGGCGCATGATATAGGCAGTGTGTTATTACCGACAAAGACAAGGGAGACTGGAATGGCCATTTCTGGCTTATTAGCCGTCGTCAGACAGACAGACCAGTAAGTATGGTTAGAAGAAATGAGTTGGCAGACGATACTACCTTTTGACTCGGACACGGTTGAAATGCCACCACTGTCATATCGTTGTTTAAGCCACGTGACAACCGTGCATGTGCGACAGCAGACGTTAGTCACCGTGACACCACTGTTGCTAAAATACCGGCAGTGATACCTCTGAATCGATTAAACCTGTACAGCTACGTTCGAGTGGGAAAGTCGCTTTGGTTTCCGACTGCGGTGTTGCTGAGTGGATAACTCGCGCTAAAACATGCTTCAGCGGCAGAAGACCGACAATTAAGGAGCTTAACACCGACATAAAAAGTGCAAAGTTCCCCTTAGGGGGAGTACGGACGCACCCACGAAGTAATAAGTCGCGTAGGTCGAGAGGCACTGCACAGGAAGTAAGGCCAACCAATAAAAATACTATAGTTTTGGATTGCATTTTGTCAAGCACAACACACAAGCGACATTTCAGGGGATACTGAAAATTTAGCGCGAGGTGAAAGGAGCCGTCATGTCTGGAAGTACGTACAGGTTAATTAAATGTGCAATAATTGCATAAACGTTCCTGCCCCTCGGCTGCACTAAAATGATCCCCCAGTGGAAGACCATGCTCTTCTGCTCGGTGCTATCGCCGGTACTCGCAATTAACAGAAGTGGTCCTCAACGTTGGTATGTTTGGTAGTTTTCTAGACGACAAAGCCAAAGGAGAGTACCAGTTCACCACAAGCTGCCACAAGCTGACCGGTGAACTTTAATCCACGACCGGGAAGTATGTAGTGCCTGTTTTACATTATCAATTTATTCAGGGTCAGTCGACCTCGCATCACGCAGCAAATTCTGCAGTGACCTTGTGGAGTTCAATAAGTCAACCACCGAGTCTGTCAGATGTACAAAGCTGTTACTGTAGCGAGCGCCAGGTCATCAACACCCGGAGTGTGTAGTAATGCTATCTGTAGCGCACTGAAAATGTCACCCTTTTCGGTGCTGCTCCATAAACAACTACAAGGACCCGATAACCCGAACAATTAAACTACTGTTCGCCATCAACCCGGGCTATTTAGACTGATTATCTACTCGCACGCATAATGAAAGCCCACACAGCCTCTGGCATCGATGAGATCTTTGAGGCGGACGACAAACATCTACACGGTCTGAGTCCGATAACTGCGGAGTGGGAAAGTTGATTTAGTAGGGTGAATAACTGGCAAAACATGAGTCCTTGCTCCGCCACGAGTTTCGGGTACATTTCCCTGAATAAAGCAGCCAAAGCACGCCATTAGAGATGGGATACATTGGAGCGTATTAGGCAAGCGGCTTTATATGCGGGTGAAAAGCAAATTAATTGGAGTCCTTTGACATTGCAAAACCGTGTACTGGGTGTCTGTGATAGTGAACGCCGTTGACCTAAGTCAGATCACAATGGGGAAGAAGAAGAAGAGGACGTCAACCAAGGACAATTCTGGTTTGGTTTTTGGGGAGTATGGTGAATACGATAACAATCTGCAAGTTAGTAGCCTGAACTACTTCTAACCGTTTTTCCTCTTGTCATCAACGAGTCGTCGGTCCCTTGTTTCCTATTTGACGAGTTTAATGTATTCTACTGTTGTGCGCCACTCTACTACTTGCTATGCAAATTCGATGATAACTGCTCAATGGGCGGGGTTGAGGTGTGAGTCCGTGAACATTGGAAAGTCTCGCGAATGCGCTTAATACAATAAGACTTCTGTTATGACCAAATTGTAGGCTTAAAATACGTGACAGGATGCAGAACATTTGCTATGCCATACCATGAACGCTAAGAAACGTCAGCCGGACGTCGGATTCGTGTGCAGTTATGCAACTACTAGAGGCGTGGATTAATCGATATTTTACTGACCCCCAAGGGAACGGTACGCACACAAAATAGCCAGCTATATTAAAAATTCTGGGAAGGCAGCCGCAACGATTTCGAATAAAATTTTTGTCTACATGAATTTCTATGTCCGATATTGTACTAGAAAAAATGCTTGACCCTTAGAGTGGGATTATAAAGCACACATATGTATGTATAAAAGTTCTGTAGAAACGGCCGGCGAATGCCTTTGTACCATTGTATATATACATATATGCCAAAGGTACTGTACCGTACTCTCGAAATGGGTACCAAATAAAAGCACGTGTTTCTTCGATATCTCTGCTGTTGAATGACGTGCCAGTGGATCCCCCATCGTCCTCTATACGGTTTCTGGTATATGAACTCCAGAGAATAATTAAGTTAATAACTTCAGAAATTATAAAGTGTAGGACATGAAGTTAAGTGTCCGGGACACTTTCTGGATCAGACCCGAAATTTCAATGAGCATACAAACTCGCGACCTGTTGGTTAGAGGGTCGCGAATTCGAGCCTCGGGGTTTGCATACCTCAGGGCGCAGCGGGACGAGGAAGTTCCGCAATGCGATCGGTGCACGCCCCCTCCAACCTTTGGACAACACAGCTGATCGCAACCGACAGGACGAGCCCGTGGCTGATGACGGTTAAAAAATCGGAAAGTGTCATTTCAGTCTCCCTTGTCTTTGTCGGTAACGATATTCTGCCTACATACATGCATGTTTTACTGAACTCGTAACATAAGTATTAGAACCGACTAGGGCTTATTTTACAAGCACTCAGCAAGATGCCGTTTTGATCAATAACTTGTAAATTCACATATAAAAACAACGAAATATAGTGATCGCCTTGCAAGCACACAATCGTCTATGGCGACGATGCAGCCTAGTCTGAGAAAGTAACCAAAATAGGGCCCATTTTAACCATATAATTTTATAGAAGCCACCAATTCTCCCGTGGCTCCGAAAACGAATAGCGCCTTCGAAAACGAACATCGTGCGCTGTTCGCGCATGACGAACCAAACGATATAACATCTTACTTTCAATCCGATAATGCGATATATTTTGGAGAGACTGGAATTTAGTGTACCTTGACCAACATTTCGGCAGTCGATGACAATGAGGATGCAGCCAAGCTTGTGCCTCGAGGCACTGAAGACAACAGATCTACAGACAAAGGCACAGTTGCACATCGGTTTAGGGCTAAACGGCCAACCCGGTAAACCTGGTGTCTAGAGGGTCCTGGAAGGTCGGTAGCCTTTGCGAACTCTATGCTGCATATTTTAGAGGATACAATCAGGAAGAACGTTTGCATGTGTGTCTAGGTTTTCGATATTCATCGAAGTTATTTCCTGTTCGTTCTACTCGGGTTAAGATCGAGGTTTGCGAAAAACTAGCACAAAAGAGGTAGTCTTAAAAAAGAGGAATTTTAAAAATGCCTAAAGTTGGCATGGATACAACGGATTTCGCTGGTGTAGTCAACATTTGTGCCAATAGACACGCTTGAAAAAGAACATTGTCGCCCACTAATGGGATAGCTACCATGAACCAAATATACTTTTCTTATATACACTAGTGTATTGAAAGAGTCATGTCTAAATGGTTATTTGGCTAACGCTCGAACAACGTTTTCGGAGATTAGATGACAGGCTGAGAAAAACAAAGTTTGCGAAATATCAGGAAACCTAACGAATAAAGACAAGCATAAAATGGGCCATATGGCTGAATGCTCAGAAGTACGACAAAATAAGAGATCGAATTAACAGAATGCAGTGCGGCAACAAGAGAACACGAAGTATATATTTTATACTGTGGAATCGCATTTGTGCAGGATTCAACCGTTTTGGCATGATTTACCGGAGGTGAAACCACTTGAAACCAAACCTTGCTAAAGTGGAAAGCTTAACACTTAGACGTGAAGCTAGAGTAGGAATGTGAGCATTACAAGAACTGAACTACCTTTAGACAAAAATGCGATAGACTTCGGTGGAAACTTAGTGAATCTAAAATACGGAGGCTCTAAGCTGACTTAAATTACTGTAATGCAGCACCCTGGGAACAACTACTTAATGTCCGCCCCGTAAATGTTCAGTCCAGCGGGCACCAAATCGCCGGTATAGATGACGTCGGCCAACGCGATGTTGCATACGAAATGATAACAGACACGCGATCTGGTTGGCAATGTCCGAATCTTTGTGGTCACATGTCAAAAAACAAAAACGCAGCACGACAAAAATGTCTAAGCGCTCACACCCTTCTGCTAGGCCACTTATTTCGTGGGCGGGACGAAACGATCTGACTAGGGGGACAAGCAGGAGCTCACGTGCGTTTAATTTCTAAATGCATGGATTCCGAATTCACGAGCGTATTGTCGGCGGTTCCGAGGAAAGTCTGTAGCTACAACGTTTAGAAACCAGATCTAGCATGGTAGACAACTCAAAGAAAGATGTGCATAAGAGAAAAACGAAAAACGCACCCTAATCTTCTCTGCAATCGTGCTCCAGTCACTTTGTGTGTGGCCGGCGTTATTTGAAGTGCGGCGACTTTCCTCCCTGTTGCGTTCTCGCATCGATGAAATACCACGAAACCAGAGAGGGGCGATCCGCTTGCATCTGGAAACAATAATCCTCACAAACAGAGCTTCGCTTATGGTACTGGTACGTGGAGCGGAGGGTGTACTTGGCAAAGAAAGTCCGTTTGCTGACTGCGCCTGTAAAGACTGCTGTTCAATCGGAGCTGGGCTCACTGTAGGTATCGAACTCCGAAGGGATTGGTCGCTAAGGCACTGGTGGCGCAACGCAGACTCCGAGGAATTGGACGCTGATGACACAGTTACCGGGATGTTGGAGGACACGGGGATTTCATTAAAGCAGTACTCAGTTTTTGGAATCGATATATTATCCATAGTTCGGTAATCAGCATTGCTGGCGCTGGAAGATGATATGGCCAGAGGCATTTGAGACGCCATCTGAGAATTCTCCGGAATATAACTCTGTAAAACTGGCGGGGATTGCGAAAGAACAGAGGCGGGTGCAGTGATTTTGCTTGAAAATTTCAAAGGTGACTCGGGTTTAATATGGGCAGTGTTAGCATCTTTGAGAAAATCTGGGTAAACAGACGTCACTATTGAAGAGGGGCATGCGACCTTCGAATTCACTGGAGCTACCGTATTAGAATAGATGCTATAATCTACCTAAAATGTTGGTTATCTGACACAAAATCAAGGATGTACTTGGTGTGCAGCACCATTTGCGACTAAAGATCCGGGAGGCGCATAGACAATGGTCGGAATGAAGGAAATTTGTTTATCTTGTTCGTCTTCGGCATAAATAAAATTCATCAGGATGGACTAAGCCTCTAACGGCATGGCAGGCCTAGAAAAGTTGTGAAAGTTGTTACAAAAATGACAAACTTCGTGCCGATCCGCTGTCAACAGCAAACTCGAAACATGCCTGAAGAGCGCGCACGGATCTGTCCGGAGGATCAGTTCAATTGCTGCTTAGGGAGAATTAATGATAAAGGGATCAGAGTTATGAAAGGCATGAAACTCTGGACCTCGAGGCCCATATTCATGCTTACAGAGCCGCATACAGTAAGCAACGCTTCTTTTACGAACCATCGAAAGTGAAATACTTGAACTGAGGGCTCGAAAGCCCGATGTATTTGTAAGGAGGGACAGTAGTCTCCTGAGTCTGTAATTGGAAGATTCTGGATCTGTCAGTTTACAGCCAAACTCCAATTTTCTCCGACACTGCGACTGCCTTCTATAGCCACTTGTAGGGTGGCCGACTCAGGTTAAGTGTAAATCATCTGCCAGGTATAGGAAAATCGGTGGGTTGTGGGGGGCATTGCGTAAGGTAATACGTGACAAAATAACACCGCAGGCAATGAATCATACAGGGAGTTTAGAGGACCCAGAAACCGAACACAAAAAGTCGAAACCCACGAAAAAAGCAGAAAATTTTATTGCAAATGAAATATTTGACGGGGACTGAAACAATTTTTTAAACGTTCCAGATCATTTTAAAGGACTCCGTAACCTAATCACGCAGATATTTAAACACTACAGCATTAAAAAGTTGGTTTTTGTGGCACAAACACGAGGACGGAAAGAAACACCAATACGCTGCAATCGTGTTCGAAGGTGAATGTTTACACTTTGTGCTTACTGCCCGAGGCACATGTGAAATCAACCGACACAGTGGGTCCTCTAGTTTTTTCCTACTTTGGTCACTACGACCACCTGTAGCAGTCAACGCGAATGTTTTTCTTTAGATCGAAAAGAAATGGAATTTGAAAAGGGAGAGGCGGAAGAATGCACGTAATATGTTGTCTTCTTTTCTTTTTTTTCTTTAGTGAAAGTATGGATTCACCTTCAACGCAAATGTCCTAGACGGTCAATATAACAAAACCGAGCTTTACACAGTAATTCCTCTTACTTCTGTACGGCGTTCGTCCACACAGCATCTTTGTGCTTTAATCGGGCTTTTTTCCCTTCAAACTAATGTGTGTTACGTTGTTACTGTTGCGCAAGTCTGTAGTCTAGAACATTTATTCTCATTTTGATCTATTGTTTGTGGGACTGATCGAGTATGAAGCGGATATTTGCTCCTCAGAAGAGCTGAATGGTACGCCGATGGATGCGAAGTCTGGCAAAATGCCTGATGAATAGGGTTCAGTCTTTGGTTCTAGACATGTAGGGAAAGCGACGGCTACACTGGTGGCGGCTCAACGTTCGAACTCACAGATGCCGCATTACACTAAGGCGACGGACTTGTCAGAATTTGCAGTGCACATCCTTCCTTAGAACTAGAATTTGCATTTGGATCTTGGCTCTGAAGACGATGGTCTATCTCAAGAAAGTACTCCACACAGAGAGTTTGCAGGAACGCCTCAAATCACGTAGGCCCTAATAATTGTATAAGTCGCTGAACAAGCGGTTTGTGGCTTTGCCGCGCATAGCATTTGTTATATAATCTTATAAACCATTTCCGTACTAAATATAAATGACTGGATAATTTTAGGTGGCTTGTCTGGCACAAAGTCCGAATTCAGCAAAAAGGATGGAGCATGCAAAATATTCCCCCGTACACATGCCACTTTTCCATCCACGACGGTCAACATTTTTCAGGATGCCGTTTTCTCCTGAATGACCTCTATTATCCGAAATTCAGCTTAGTCGGGGTAACGACCCAGGAGTTTTTCGATAGCCTTCTTAATGGACGTTGCATATTTATCTTGATAATGCTTCGAAAGTGGCATTCAATTCAAGTAATATTGTTTTTCTCTTCCAGCGTGGAGATTTCTAAGCGGTGATCACTTATGCCGAACGCTGACAACCGTTCATTAGGAGTTAGTACAACCGCATTCACAAATTTATCTTATTCTAGTGGCTTCATTTGTCTCTTCATTGATATCGGTAAGGCGGTATGACAAGATCTTCTGAGTGCACAATAATGGTCGTTCCAGTTTCGTTAATTTTGGGGAAATGTAGGTTCGCATCTTTGAACTCCTGTCTGTTACAAGCAGTGGGAAAGTATCGAAAAATCGGATAAGGTAATATCGAATAGACAAAAAGGGAATACCAAAAACCTTACAGACAAAGTATTTATTTCAGCGTTCAGCATGGCTGACGGACAGATATATACATTAGTTAACGCACAGCACAGCATGCTGCAGAAAAGTGGTATAACGCTAATGGTCTTCGAGCACCTACTTGGGTTTCATTAAATATGTACAGAGTTACGACTAACAATAAAACCTCATAAATAGAAGCTACTCATATATGTACGGTAGTGTTGGCGCAGTGAGGTGTTTATACCTAATGATTCTAGATGACGTCGGACGGCTGTAATTGTCATACATTATTCTAAACTGGTTCATTTTCATTTATGAGAAGAAATGGCAACTGATAGTATCGTATGCAGTGCTACCCATCCCTTTTTCGACTGTCATCATTTCATGGGCAACGGTTTTTTTTCTCCTGAGCCGTCCAAGCTATACAAAACCACCATCTTCTTTATTTCTTTATGGGGAGTTTTTTTCACTATTAGTCGGATTTGTGCTTAATCTTTCTGTGACAATGCCTGCAAACTGGCATTAAATACACTTTCTGTTATTATTACTACTACTTTTTATGTTGCTGCAAAAACTTCGGCAGCTATCGATCTATTATTTTGTTCAGAATTCTACAGCGCATCTGGCGAGGCTGATTGGGCTATATTCTTATGCAGGAAACTTGGTGACGCCTTCATGTGGCGGTGTAATCCGTGCAGATTTTCAATAAACAGGCAAACAGTCGACTTTGAATGAGTCTACGAAGCACATGGAGAGCGGTTTGACTCGTTTCCCAGCGTAAATATTTACCGATCACTACGTACGGATATCGCAGATTCAGAAATATCACTTAGAGGATATCAGCAATTCAGGAGAGATAGACTAAGCCGAGGAGGAGGAGTCATAATTTATGTCACTTGCAAGCTAAGCGCTATGGCTGATGTACACAGACCGGTACGGGATGTGGAACTGCTAAGCGTTACCATATCTACTAAGAATGTCCGATCATTGACGCTTTCGGTAGTGTACCGTTCACCTAACCATACTTCTGACCAAGATCTCATGCTCATATCCGAACTGTACCAAGCTAGCGAGAAGAAAGACGTCCTTATCGTTGGGGATTTTAACGCTCCTGGCATTGATTGGCTAACGTGGACTGCACAAGGGCCGCAAGACAGCTTTAATCACAAACTACTACAATGGGCAACGGACAAACTTCTCTGCCAGAATGTTACGTTTGGAACACGGGTCAGGGAAGGGCAGCAGTCGGACTGCCTTGATCTTATTTTTACCCGAGAGGAGGAAAACGTGTTAGACCTGCAGGACCGACAGCCATTAGGGTCAAGCGACCACATCACGCTCTACTTCGAGTACTCACTGTCTTACAAACTCGCCCGACCCGAGAGGTGGGAGAGAAACATTTGGAAAGGTGACTATTCTCTCATGAGGAGGGAAGCGGCAGCTATATCATGGGAGACTGAACTGCATGGTCGAGCAAACGATAACTGGAATACTTTCACTTCCTTACTGAAAGAGATTGTTTATTCCAATTGTCCTCTTAGAAGGAAGACAATCACAAACCGCCCAAAATGGATAAACCCGGACTTGAAGGCCTCTTTCAGAAAAAGGAATCGTCTGTGGAGGTGTTACAGACTAACTGGCTCCGACGAACACTTACAGGAATATAAGCGGCAACGAAACGTCTGTAAAAGTGAGGCCTCAAAGCTGCGAAAGAAGTTTGAACTGAACGTACTCCGAAATTCGTTGGTGCATCCGAAAATTCTATATGGTTATATACGAAGTACTAAAAGGACTCAGGAGCTAATCCCTGCCCTCAGGTCTGCAGATGGCAAAGTGGAGATTGATGACCAGGTTAAAGCGTCCCTCCTTTCCGACTTCTTTCAGTCCGTC